>JAODAL010011947.1:0-97615 GCA_025379985.1 Phyllomedusa bahiana
AACTCAAAGCCAACAAGGTCTTGTGGGACCTTGGTCCTCCAAAGCGGTTTTTCTTTTTTCCCAGAGCTTAGTTCGGTCGTTTTTAGGCATATTTATGTCGCAAATCTCACCAATCAGCCTAAAATAATGAAAAATTGGTTAAATTTGCTACAAGGGGGAAATCCGTACATATTTACACCGCGGTGGTGCCAATACAGACAGAGGGAGTTCCCTCTCTCTGTCTTCCCCTTAGCTGCCGTGATTGACCACGGCAGGTAAGGGGTTAACATATAGCTGGTTCCATGCTCCGATCATGCAGACTCTGTTTATGAGCCCACGCAATTGAGATGTATTTTTTCTTTTTTCCCCTTTTTTCTATTTGTTTCACAGCAGAGCCGCACAGCACAGGTCTTGGGGGACCTCTGGCCCTCAAGCAGGATTTCTAGTTCCCAGGGCTTGGTTTGGTCTTTTTAAAGGACTTTTTTGTCCGCAAATCTTTACCAATAGCCTAAATAATGAACAATTAGCTTGATTTGCTCCCATGGGAAATCCGTACAATTTACACCCAAATTAGGGAGGCCTTCGGGCGCCACTAAATCAGGCGGCTTTCAGGAAAAAAAAAAGTGAAAAGGGGGGTTCCGCCGCGGGTCTTCATAATGTTCCCCTAAGTCGTTACGCAGTGACGATACCAATATGCATTTTTTTATTTATTTTTGATATTTTTAAGGGCATTTGGCATTTGTAAAGGGGAAAGGGCGGCAAACATGTTTTTTTTGTGTTTACTTGATTTTTTATTTTTTTTTTATACTTTTAACTTTTTTTTTACTTGTTCCCATATTGGACTTAAATCAGTAATCTGTGTAATTTTTTCAATGCATACAGTAATATCAGTATGCTTTGCTTTATAAGTAAATCGCTGTGCCAGTCAAAACATCAAGGCAGGGCCCCGGGTATGTGATCACAGGCCCCCGGAAGCTTTGTTAGGCTTCCTGGTTGCTTGAACGTTGGCAGCTGCAATGCGGTGGTGGTCCCCCAATAAGACAGGGGGAGTTCCCTTCTCTCTTCATTAGCTGCCGTGATTGCCCCACGGCAGGTAGGGGTTAACTATAGCTGGTTCCTGCCCGTCATGAGACTCTGTTTAGAGCCCCACGATATCCAAATCCAAAACCCCAGTTGTGGGAACAACTTCCTGGCCAGGACGTATAGGTATGTCCAATGTCGGTAAGGGGTTAAACAGCTGGAGGGATCTCTCTGTGCTTGGTCACAGCAGAGTGTTGTGCCCAATCACAGCAAAAGGTGAGTGTCCGGAATAGGGCAGACATATTTTCAGCGGAAAATGTAAATGCTCACAAAAATGTAATTGCCCCCACGGGCCCCCTGGTGTAAATTTCCCGGATAAGCCAATCATTACCAGCGGTAGCCTTCCAAGTGAGCAAACGTAAAATAAATAAAACCCACTTAGTTTCCCTGGGGGGGGGGGGGGGAACTTTAATCTTTGGGATCAGAGTTAGAGGAGGAGAATTTTTTGAAAACGGTATGGCCCCTATTTCCGTGAGATCACAACAAATCTCTACAGCAATCACAAAAACAGAGGCAGGGGGCCTTCTAAAAATGTTAGTGATAGCAAAATTATATCCATTGGGGAAACAAGACCCTTTGCAGACCCCTTAGGGACATGTGCATTTAAAAGCAGGATCATTGCTTTGACCGCTCACTTCATGACATCTTGCAGACCACTTACAAGAATCAGTGATAAAATTTTTGAATACCCCTTCTTTAATCTGGTTTATTTCAACTAGAAATTTTTTTTTTTAAAAATCAGGGGTATTGACTTTTTTAAAAATTCCTCCCCGCATGTGACAAAGCTTTCTTCTTAAAATGGGTGTACAAAATTGTCTGTGTTCTGCAGTATGTTTCTATGTAACGCCTCATTACTATTCCAATAAATTAAAGCTCTATTATAGACTGTGTTTATGCGCGGTAGGGGCAGAAGGAACATGTCCCCCGTTGTGTGGTGTACCAGAGACATGATCACATGCTGTTTTCAAGGTCTATATCAAAATCTGGATCTTACAACCCCGGAGGGAGGGAAATCTAAGCCCTTCGTTTTGCCTTTACAACCCCCCTGGTCCTGGGAGGTTATGAAAAAGGCTGTACCCCAAAAAAGGGTCCACAGGATATTCTTAAACAATTATGCTTACAGGTCACATTACGAAAGAATAGTATTCTACAGTAACGCTTGTTGTAAAGCTTTCAAGGCTATAATGTCATGGGGTACAAGGGAAGGGACTGAATTTTAAATGCAGTCCCAGAGGGCCCTGTTTTTTTTTTTTAAAAAAGTCATAGCACCCCTTATTTCAAACCTGCACAAAAGAAAATAGAAACAAGAAAATTTCATGGCCCAGAAATAGGTTCTTAAAGGGGCTTTTTCCAGTTTTTTTTTTAACAATTTTAAAAAAATATATCAAAGAAAATTTTTAAGTTATGGTGAAAGTTCAAAAAGCTGAAAAAAAAATCAAAAATTTTGGGAAAAAATGATTTCATACCCATTTGTATGGTTTTCCTCTTATATTGTGGCCGTTGGGTTTTTATGATACATATTATGGGGGATGCTCCGGGGCTGTTATATTTGACATACATCTGCTTTGCGGGGTTTTTTCACTAAGTATTGGCTTTACGAATAGATTATTGTTTTTTTTATTAAGAAATCTGGCTATGATGTCTAGAGATTAATATCTCTGCAGCTTATTTTGCGCGCTATATATGTTACAGGATAAAAATGAAAAAATTTAAAAATAAGGCCCCGTTTCCTTCGGTTATTGTCACATGTGGGGAAATTAGGTTTTTCCCCTTAGTAGAAGCCACGGAATTTGTTTTTCCCCTTAAGCATGTGATTGGCTTTTAGTAACATGTGATCTTTTGATTTTTGTTTTCCCTTTTGGGGGTTTAGGTTTAATGCGTGTTGGCAGTTTTTTAAAAATTACACTTATACAAAAAATATTTCAGGAATCCGCTCATTCCTTAACCATGATACTACAAAAATCTGGCCCTTTCCCCTCATTCTCCCGTCTGACTCTGCAAAACCTTCTTGGGGCCCCTCAACAACCCCCTTGCCCCCCTTCAATCCACCCTAACCCCTGCCCCGTTTTATCACCTCCTCCTCGTACTCTTCTTCCTCTTTTCCCCCTGCCCAAACCCTTAACTGGTTCCCATTCCCCGCTTCACTCTTCACATTAATTTCAAAATTTTAACCATGTCACAAAGGTTTCCTAAAACCCCTCCCCTCCATACTCTCTGCTTAATTTCGTATTCCCCACGCAAACTCGCTCCTACAAGCCCCTTTTCCTCTGCTCTCCCTTTTAGCTCCTCACAAAACCCTCCCAAGATTTTTCTATGCTTTCCCACTCTGGAACTCACTGCCCCCCCAAACTCGCTTCTTTCATAAAACAACCTGAAAAACCCCTTCTTTAGGGGTCCCTTTAAAATACAATAACCCCCGCTGTCACTACACCCTCCACAAATATGTCTGCCCTCCACCTCCTGTCTTATTCCCCCACCCTTGTAGATTGTAAGCCTTCGCAGGCAGAGTTCTCTTTCCCTCTGTACCTGTTGTTAGACACAGATTGTCACCATTGTACTTATTTGTCTATGTTATGTATGTAACCCCCTGAATGTACAGCGCTCTGGAATCAATGGCGCTATAAAATTAATAATAATAATAATAATAATAATAATAATGAAGGCTGAAGTTTTGTATGGATATTTATTGCACTTTCACTTTGTACATATTCTCTAGGGAATGTATATCTTATTATTTACAACTGTTATGCACTTTAATTAAAGAATTGTATGTTTGGGTATATATATATGTTTTGCTTTTGACACGTTGTGCTTGAAAATGGCTCCATGGAGGAGTTGAAATGTAGGATTTACTGAGTTGGGTGATTAAATTATCCTTTTTTGATTTATGGTATATTTGTAAAACCCCAACAGAACTGCCCAAAACATAGAAAAAAATTATATATCAGCAATACTGAACCTGGTCGAAGACTCAAAACTTAGATATCCATAGAAAAAAATTGCAGCACTCATTCAGGTAACGGTGAAGAAGTGAAGAAATTGTGCGTTAATTTCCACATGTTACAGGACAACATTTCGGCTCTCTCACAGAGCCATTTTAAAGTGTGGGTTCATAGATTTCAGTAGAGCAAACATAGTCCTAATTGAGCGCCCGACCGACGCATCCTGCCTTAGAACATCCGGATCCTCTGTTCTTAGCTTTTAGGGGAAGGTCCCAGGGATCGAGGGCATATTCCCTCGATCCCTGACTCTGCACGGTTTAATTAATTGTTTGTGCATCTTCAGCCCTGTCCCACTTTTCAGCCTAATAGATCTAAATCCTTAGACCTACGAGACATCACTCACTAGTTTTGACATATGCGGCTCGCTGACAGAACATCATTGTACCGCCTATGCTGGACTTCACATGGAGAAAGCAGCCTGCTGCTCATGGGGAGGGTGAGTATATTTATTTCTTAATTTTTTTCAGTAATGGTGCCCTATCTAGCTGGGGCCTGTCTTCCTACCTAACTGGGGCCTACTTATCTACTTTGGGCATTTCTACCAACCTACCTGAGACCTATCTACCTACCTAAATGGGGCCAACTTACCTAGCTGGGGCCTAATTAACTACCTACCTAACTAGGGGCCTATCTACCTAACTACTTGGGGCCTACTAACCTACCTATCTAGAGCCGGCCTACATACCTGGAGCTAACCAAGCTTCCTATCTCTGGCCTACCTACCTACCTGAAGCCCAAATACTTACCATTCTGCGGCCTACCAAACTCGCTACCTAGGGCCTACATACTAATCTACTTTGGGCCTACCAACCTGCCTGGGGGCTACCTACCTACCTAGGACCTACCAACTTATTTAACGGAGGTCTACCTACCTTGCCCATTTACCTATCTGGGGCTCTACCACCTGGCCCTGCCTACCTACTTATCTGAAGCCTCTGCCCACCTACATGTGGCTCTGAATACCTAGTTTCTTATCTAAGGGCTACCTGCCACTTAACTGCCTACCTACCAGGGCTACCGATCTAGTAGTATGGGTTTGGATAACTAATTTGGGTGGCTACCAGCTTAATTGAGGCTACCTGTCTAAAAGGTAGGGCAATATTTAATATCTGTGCTGCCTAAGACACTTTTGAAAGCCATCAGCCAAATGCTGATTAGTGTTTTTGTATTCTACAGGTTTCCTCTCTGGACTACGTCGGACCCTTTGGACAAAATCAGACAACTGTTGGATCCAATTCTTTAATAAAATGGTCAACGAGGGATGTTGTTGGGGAGTGTTTAAATAAATAATTTTTTTGTTGTTTCTATTTGTTTTTAAATTATTCTTCGAGTGTTAGTAAAAGAGGTGTTTGACAGACGCTGGGCTTGATGTCAGCCAACAATATTTTTTTTTTGGTCACCACAAAGCTTAAACCAATCCCCAGCACTAGTAATATAGTATACACTAGTATATTAGCACATACCAGTAAATCACAGCTGGCACCTGTGTCTCCTAGGAATTATTCCTGTGTTTGTTTAAGGTATTTAGTTTTGGGTGGTCCCATAATGAACCCTCTCTACTACATATGACTAGGAGGGGGAAACACATCAGAACCAAGTGCAGGTGACCCATTTGGATACACTATTTATGGTGAGCACCATTTTTCTCCATTTGGCTGAGGACATTACAGGGCTTAATAGGGATAGGCCTGGTATACAGGGACGCCCTTTTCGGGACGACAACTCCATTTCTACAGTGACAGGAGGAATATAGGATGGATCTAGGGGCAGTGTTTATTGCCGACCATTTTTCCCTCCTAGCCTAACACCTTTAAGCAGACCGGAGGCCTTCTTGGCAATATGGAGAAAGGAAAATAGGAAGGACGTAACCACTGAGGAATCAGTACAAGGGAGACTATAAGTGACATCCTTCATAAGTACTGTGCAGTGTATACTGTGTAGTTTATAATGTTGGCTATAGGAGTGGTGTTATGTAACATTTAATTGACCAGGAATTGGCCGTCAAGAAATTTTCTGTAACAGATTAACCAGCTTTTTAAAAAAATAAATGAGTAAAAGTTACGGTTTAGCCACTGGCACTTTTCTGTGATGATATTTGGCTTTTGGTTAAAATTTCAGGATGAACATAAAATTTCTTGAAAATGTTTTTAAATTAACTAAATGGGACCGTCTCCAACTGTTCAATGTTTCAGTACTTTTTGCACAACTTGCTGATCTCTAACAAGGAGCTTAATGGCAAAATTCCCAACAGGTGTTTGGATGAATTTGAACAGTACCTTGCATTGTGAGGCATCAAGCGCCACTGAGCTTAGCTTGTCACAGAGTGTCACCAGCAGGTTACAATAGTGATACAGAGAGACTGGAAGAGTCACAGAGAGGCAAAGAAGTAAACATCGTTTGGTTACATAATAATAATAATTATAACAATAATAATAATCTTTATTTATATAGCCCCAACATATTCCGCAGCACTTTACAATTTAGAGGGTATAAGTACAAACATTACACATTAAAAAGTGCTTACAGATGAGACACAAGGCGTGAGGGCCCTGCTCGCGAGAGCTTACAATCTATTATGGTGTATGGGTGAGATGAAGGGTTAAGAAGTTTGCAATGGTCCAGCCATGTCATATAAATAGGAGGTGGTTTACATAAAAGTTCGGTGAACCTGCAACCTTGTCAGTACATCTATTTACAGATAAGTGCCTGTGAGTGCCCTAGTGTTGGGAGTGACAGATGTGTCTGATAGCAGGTGGGGGTTAGCAATTAGGGAACTTGGTAGGCCAGACTGAGAAGGTGTTCTGGGAGGTTCGGATGATTGAGGAGTGTAATCTGATATCATCAGCAGTGCGGAGAGACCGGGTAGGGTGGTAGACAGAGATGAGGGAGGAGATGTAGGGGGGTGCAGCATTGTGGAGAGCTTTATGGGTGAGGGTGATGTGTTTATGTTGTATTCTGAGCTGGATGGGCAACCAGTGCAGTGATTGACACAGGGTTGAGACATCAGTATAGCGGCTGGAAAGAAAGACAAGCCTGGCTGCTGCATTCAGGGCAGATTGGAGAGGAGAGTTGCAGTCAAGACGGGAATGAATAAGAGCAACAATGAGGATTTGAGTTGTTTCCACAGTAAGAAAAGGACGGATTTTGGAGATGTTTTTGAGGTGCAGATGACAGGAGCAGACAAGGGATTGGATATAAGGGGTGAAAGACAGATCAGAATCTAGTATAACCCCAAGACAGCGGGCCTGTTGAATAGGAGTTATGGTGGTGCCACACACTGAGACAGAAATAGCAGGGTAGGGTTGGTTAGAAGATGGCGGAAAAACAAGAAGTTCGGTTTTAGTGAGGTCTAGTTTCAGAGATGGTACTGGCAGCCAAATCTGCTGATGGTTTGTCCAATGGAGGCTGTGTAGAATGAAAAAAGGAGAGGATCTAGAACCAATCCCTGAGGAACCCCAACAGCAAGAGGAAGAGGAGGTAGAACTGGAAAATGAGACACTGAAGGAGAGGTAGGATGAGAACCAAGAGAGAGCGATGTCCTGTAGGCCAATGCCGCTGTGCATGCTCAGGAGAAGGTGGTGATCCACAGTGTCAAACACTGCAGAGAGATCCAGAAGAAGCAACAACAAGTAGTCGCCTGTGACTTAGCCGTGAGGAGATTATTAGAGACTTTAATTAGAGCAGTTTCTGTGGAGTGTACAGTGCGGAAAACTGATTGTAGTGGATCGAGAAGAGAGTAAGCAGAGAGATAGCGGGTTAGGCGAGAGTAGACCAAGCGTTCAAGGAGTTTAGTAATAAAAGGAAGGTTAGAGACTGGTCGGTAATGAGCAGCGCATGATGGGTCCAGCTTTTTTAGTAAAGGGGTAATGATTGTGTGTTTAAAGGAAGATGGAAAGATGCCAGTGGAGAGAGAAAGGTTGAAGATTGCAGCAAGGTGAGAGATTATAGCTGGAGAAATGGACTGGCAAGGTGGGAGGGAAGGGGGTCACTAGAGCAGGTGGTGGGGCGGACAGACAGGAGAAGCCTGGATACTTCTTCCTCTGTCGTTGGGTCAAGGGCTGAGAGCAGACTAGAGGACTTGCGGGAGGGACAGGATGGGTATTACTTGAGAATTGAGATGCAATATTTTGCCAGATATTGTCGGTTTTGTCTTTGAAGTGAGTGGTCAGGTCTTCAGCACAGAGGTCAGTGACCGGGACCTGGGCTTTAGACCTGAGGAGGGAGTAGAAAGTATCAAAAAGGCATTTTGGGTTGTGGTGTAATGTTGCGATGAGGGAGGTGAAATATTTTTGTTTGCCGCAGTGAAGGGCAGTGTGGTAAGTCCTGAGAATGAATTTGTAGTGGAGAAAGTCTGAAGCTAGCTTTGATGACCGCTTCATTGTAAACAATGCCCTGCAGAACCAGAAGATGAATGCCTCCAGGCACGTTTAAGGGAGGTGAGCCATGTCGGAACATTTGTAACCATTTTCATCAGCGTGGTCTATGTGCTAGATGAGCTGACCACACCACCAGGCACCGGCATCATCGCCTTACATGGGCAGGAGCATCTATGCTAGACAAGGGACCTGTGTTCGTCAGTGATGTTCAGTAATGAAAGTCGATTCACTCTAAGCAGAAAATGTGGCTGCCAAAGAAGCTGGAGACATCACGGAGAGCACTATGCATCAGCCAGGTAACCTTGCTAGTCATCTAACATGCAGACATCTAGCATGCTGATTTAAAACTGTAAGAGGCCATCCACCAGGACAAGGTGACCTCAGTACAGATTAGTACCTTCTCTGACATTCTACCTCACTTGGGGGGGGGGGGCATTTATGAAACCTGTCTAGGTCTAAGACTGTTTTTGTTTCCCATAGTAAACAATCATTGACCCCCTTTCATTTTTTCAGAACACTATATGAAATGAAACGGGAGCTCTGATCGGTTGCTATGGACAACAAGAAAAGTCTTAGACCTAGACAGTTTTCATACATATAGCACTTCGTGTCTGTTCAGACCTTCCCATTTTCAGGGAGAGAAGGTCCCAACTACATTTGGCTCTGTATAGATGGGCAGACTGGACAACAAAAATGGAGGCTAGCCGCTCCCACATACAAACAATCCAAAAAAACAAAAATTAGTATAGGTGTACGCTGGCATGGCAGTGAAGCAATGCAAACACAACACAATGTCAGCAGCACTCTACAAATGTCAAAAACAGTCAAAAGATTATAGGATTTTTTTCAAAACGCATTTCTACATTTATAGAGCTACTAATATTTTGTTGTGTTTGCATTGCTTTGCTGCCACACCTGCGTGCACTGATTTCTTCAAAATTGTTTTGGATGTACTGACCAATTTTTTGTTTTTTGGATTGTTTTGATGGGGGAGCAGCTAGCCTCCATTTTGGTTATACCCTCCTTCCATCCACACAGACTGTTTTAGATCAGAGCAGAAGGTAGCTGGGATCTTCTCTCCCTTCTCTTACTAAATGAGGTAAAATGTCAGAGTAGGTACCCATCTGTACTGAGGTCACCTTGTCACAGTGGATATGCTCTTACAGTTTTGTTCAAAAATGTATGCTAAAAACCTAAAATGTTCATGTATCCTAAAATAGCAGAAATGCACTTTGAAAAAGTCCCATATTCCCTTTGACTGTGGCATTTATAGAGTGTTGTTGATATTGTCTTGTGTTTGGAAAGGAAGATTTAGATCTAGAATGTAAATTTGCATTCCCTCAGTCCTTTTAGCAGCACAATGCTCCTTCCCTATTTTAAGTTAGTCAGTCTGAATTTACAGAAATTACATAGCATGTGGAGTCTAGGGGTCTGCCTCCTTAAAACTTCCATCTGTCCTATCAGTCCACGGGGTGGGGCAATCCCCATATTGTGCTGCTGAAAAAATAGATTTGCATTCTAAATTCTAATTCCATCGTCAAATTGCAGACATTACAAAGCTTCAGGCCAAATAGTAAGTACCATCAAGGACACTGGCTTTGTTAAATACCTTTTCTTATCCCAAGAAGAGGATGAAGTTACTATGCCTCATTTGAATGAATGATTTTGAAGAAACTGCTTGTCTGCAAGAAACATGTCAGTGTTGGTTGTCTAGGTTACCATTAAGAAGCTTTGAAACTCATCATAAAAAGAGGATGTCAATAAGCTTTATTACTTCAATGCAGCGACAACATCTAAGTATATTCCAACAATCTAGTTCAATGACCACGAGACTGACCAGAGAAAGAACATAGACAGAACAGAGGGGTGAAGGACTTTGACATTGAATAATTCCTCAGCTTTGAAATCTACTATACAGAGTATTGCCACTTAAAAGCAGGATATGTCCCAGAGTTGCATGTTAAGGTCATCAATAAAGAGTATTACAACTCTTCAGAATAGGAAGGTCAAGTGCTAATTCACAATAATGACAAGAAAACAGCTAAATTCATTCCAACAACCTGGTCAGAGGACCTGGAGACTACACAGAAAAAGAACAGCGAAACAACCTCTAGAGGGCCGAAGACTTTCAAAGTGGATGATAATTACTTAGCTTTCTACTATACAGAGTGTTGCCACTTAACAGCAGGATATGTTCTAGAGTTGCATGTTAAGGTCGTTAATGAAGAGTATTACAACTCTTCGGAGGAAGAATAAGGTCAAGTGCTAATTCATTTCAATAACGAGAAAACAGCTAAATTTGTTCATACAATCTGGTCAGAGGACTGGGAGACTTCTCAGAGGGAGACCATAGACACCATTTCTAGAGGGCCAAGGACCTTCAAAGTGGATGATAAACTCCTCAGCTTCGATGTCTACTAAATGTAGTACTGCGAATTGCCTGCAGGATACATCCCATAGTTAGATCTTGGGGTTACTAATGAAGAGCAATTATACTCTTCAGAGGAGAAACATGGTCAAAAACTAAATCTGTTCAGTGCAGATAAAACAGCTATACATGTTAAGGCAATCTGATAAGAGGGCAAAGGGCTGTTAAAGTGAATGTTACCCTCTCAGTTCTGATGTCTACTTTGTCTACTAAAGTACTGAGGCTCAGTGGTAGGATAAATCCCAGAGTTAACTCTCATGATAATTGATAAGGAGCATTTCAACTAATAAAGAGCAGTTAAACTCTTCATAGGAAGGGGGTGGTAAAAAGCTAAATCTCTTCAATGCAGATCGAACCGCTAAGCTTGCTCAGGCAACCCCACCAAAGGTCTGGAAGACTGTTCAGAAGCAGAACATGTACTTGTATGTGTAATGCAGGTTTTAGAAAGTACCACTCAATAGCGCCATACATCTACAGTGGACAATGGTTATTCTATGTTACTGCAACTTGGATCTATTAAGAACATGGAGTGATGTTATAGAAATGTTTTTTCTACAGACATGGATAACTACTGTACATACTTTACTTCTAGAGCCAAGTTATAGGGAGGGCACCTTAAACACCTCTACTAAAAAAGCCTGGTGTCTTGACATGCTATTACTCTTTCTAGAGACACACAGGACACCTGCAGTAGGCTCAGAGATAGAGACTGAAAGCAAGCTGTGGTGCCACCACAGCTTGCTTTCTATAGAATAGTGGGGAGCAGTAGGTGGTCTGATTTGGTGTCTAAAAACAATTAAAGGGGTTGTCTCATCTCAAAGATTCTTAGGATGCATGAATGAAATAATGCTGCTTTGCTCTGGTCAAGCTGTCTGTAATTAGCATATGAGCTCTATGTATTCAGACTTCTCTGTTTATTATGTTTATTAGTCTAGATGAAATAAATTACCTTCTTTGAGGTCCAGAGAAGCTTCTGAGCTAATGTAAACAGTAGAGTAATTACTGTCTTTTGTCTGAAAGATCAGATAACACACAAGCTCTCACTCACTGTCATGAGCTGTGTAATGACATCATTCCCTGCTATCAGATATATCAAACAGCAGGGAAGAAGGAGTACACAGTTTGGTCACTAGAGAAACCAGAAAGCCCTCCGAAGGTGATAAAATCATTTGGAGCTCCTTAACAAAAAAAGATGAACAAAACAATATATTTGGAAAACGTCTTCATTTAGTGTTCCCTACATTTTGAAAGCTATTCTTTGTAGTGAGACAACACCTTTAAGAGATTTAGTCTGGAGAATGAATAATTTATGGGGTTGAATATTGAGTCTGGTAAATTTGGGTCTGACCTCGTCAGAGGTGTAGGAAGAGGGGGCATTGTAGGTTAAATTAATTTGGATTTATTTAGAGGGAGGGTCTGGTCTGTAGTCTGTAATTTATTTTGGGGTCTGGTCTGGGTTGTGTATTTATTCAGTGGTATGGTCTGTGGTATAGGCTTTCCCTACCACCATCTGACATTTTTTATGTACCTGAGGGGTGTTTACTATATGGTACCATATTTGGTAGTACTATAACTACTGGCTTGGTCTGATCATGTGTCATGCTGGAAGTTTTTGAGTTTTGAGGCACAATATATATCTTAGCACATGTACTATACCAGTCTCTATGGGCTCTGTCCAAATGCATTTAGATACAGACTAGTTCCTATAGAATATGCTATGTGTGCTGGGCTCTATGTAATATCTGGAGGCCTGAGCGACACTACCGCCACAGCAATGGGCCTAGGCTGTCACCGGCAGAACCAGTAAAACAAAACCGCCAGACTATGTGTGACGCACATAGATGTGCTGTAAATCAGAATGCTTCAAAGGATTCCTCACTTTTATCTCCAACCTACATGCATCAACCACCTTACATGTTTACTTTTTACTGATGGACAAGAATTTTACATTTACACAACTTTTACATGCGAAGCAAAAAAAAAGCAAAACTCTGCAGTGACCTCTATGACCTTTTTATAGCAGCATTTACTGCACTTTATCATAGCATTCAATCACTAGAGGAGCCAACGGGGACTGCAATACTGTACCTAACATCTACTCCGGCAGAATACGAATTACATTAGGAGAGAGCTGTGCGCTATGGCTTGCATCGTTTCACAGTTGAGTTGTTTGAAGACAGGCTGCCCATTACATACAGCAGCTGCGGGATTTGGCTTTTCCTCTCATTCATTTTTAAGCCCACTTCTCTCCACAACTTCTTTTCAATATTTTCCTCATTACTAGCCGGCGGCTTTGAACATATTGTCATATGTAGTTAGTTAAGGCAACTTAATGTACACAGCTAAGGGAATGCAGCAGTAACAGGAAGTCACATACACCTGAGCGTATGAGGAGAAGCTGGTTTCACCATTGCATGATCTACAGTTTTAAATCCTATTGTAAAATAATGGCTCTGATGTCTGCACCATATTGTGAAGTTGCTGAGGTCGCGCAGCCTATAAGAATGGGAGCTAGATATCCCCTTCTTGTGATCACCCCAGTGACTGCATGGGCTGTCTCCATACTATAGGGTAGTGATGACGAACCTTTTAGAGATCGAGTGTTCAAACTGCAACCCAAAACCCACTTATTTATCGCAGATTGCCAACACAGCAGTTTAACCAGAATGCTGAGGTGATGACTGTCTCTGTTGCCTATTGCAAACAATCAGAGCTCAGCTTTCATTTTTGCAAAGCAGAAGAAGAAATGAAAGCTGCTATGGTCTCTGATTGATTGCTATAAGAAAACAAAAACTTACCATGAGACCATTTTGATGAATGAGGCCTGTTATGTTTCGCTTTATTTTCCATTATGTTTAACTTTATTTTTCTTTACATAATAAAGTATTTTTTTTTTTATCAGGTAATGAGAGGTTTTGTGACTTTTTAATTTTTTTAATTTGTTTAACCATTTTTCATTTACTTGTTTATTTTTTATAGCTCCATTCCGTGACTAAGCTTTTATAATACATAGCAATCCATTGCTTTATTGCTGCAGCAACTGTGGGCACACGATAGCTGGAGACATGGTTATATAAATCATATAACTTCATGTGGTCAGCCACTCTGTGCCCTGGGGACTGACCTGGGGAGGAGACTGTCATCTGCCAGTGAATACAGCACAGGTTAGGGCAGTGAAAGCAGGGCCATGGCGCACATGTCCACAGAGATGACTTTGAATGCCCTTTTTGGCACACGTGCCATATTTTTCTCTCCACTGCTACAGGGTGTCCCATTC
This sequence comes from Phyllomedusa bahiana, assembly GCA_025379985.1. Classification (NCBI taxonomy): domain Eukaryota; kingdom Metazoa; phylum Chordata; class Amphibia; order Anura; family Hylidae; genus Phyllomedusa; species Phyllomedusa bahiana. The sequence goes on from JAODAL010011947.1 coordinate 14,143, forward strand.
GCTGGAGGCCAAGTATTCAGACTCCATTAAATTTTTCACTCTTTGTTTCATTGCAGCCATTTGGTAAGATCAAAAAAGTTCATTTTTTTGCTCATTAATGTACACTCTACACCCCATCTTGAAAGAAAAAAAAAACAGATATGTAGATATTTTTGCAAATTTATGAAACAAGAAAAACTGAAATATCACATGGTCATAAGTATTCAGACCCTTTGCTGTGAAACTCATATTTAACTTACATGTTGTCAATTTCCTTCTGATCCTACTTGAGGTGGTTCTACTCCTTCATTGGAGTCCAACTGTGTTTAATTAAACTGATTGGACTTGATTAGGAAAGACACACACCTGTCTATATAAGACCTCACAGCTCACAGTGCATGTCAGAGTACATGAGAATCATGAGGTCTAAGGAACTGCCCAAGTTGCTCAAAGACGGAACTGTGGCAAGGCACAGATCTGGCCAATATTACAAAAGAATTTCTGAAGCACTCAAGGTTCCTAAGAGCACAGTGGCCTCCATAATCCTTAAATGGAAGAAGTTTGGGATGACCACAACTCTTCCTCAACCTGGCCATCCAGCCAAACTAAACAATCGTGGGAGAAGAGCCTTAGTGAGAGAGGTAAAGAAGAACCCCAAGATCACTGTGACTGAGCTCCAGAGATTCATTAGGGAGATGGGAGAAAGTTCCACAAAGTCAACTATCACTGCAGCCCTCCACCAGTCAGGGCTTTATGGCAGATTGTGCCGACAGAGGCCTCTCCTCAGTGCAAGACATATGAAAACCGCATACAGTTTGCAAAAAAACACATGACGGACTCCCAGACTATGAGAAATAAGATTCTCTGATCTGATGGGACAAAGATTGATTTTTTTTGGTGTTAATTCTAAGCGGTGGAGAAAACCAGGCACTGCTCATCACCTGCCCGATACAATCCCAACAGTGACACATGGTGGTGGCAACATCATGCTATGGGGGTGTTTTTCAGCTGCAGGGACAGGACGACTGGTTGCAATTGAAGGAAAGATGAATGCGGCCAAGTACTGAGATATCCTGGATGGAAACATCTTCCTGAGTGCTCTGGACCTCAGACTGGGCCGAAAGTTCATATTCCAACAAGACAATGACCCTAAGCACACTCTGTGATCATTCTTGACTGGCCCAGCCAGAGCCCTGACCTAAACCCAATTGAGCATCTCTGGAGATGGCTGTCCACCAACGTTCACCATCCAACCTGAGGGAACTGGAAAGGATCTGCAAGGAGGAATGACAGAGGATCCCCAAATCCAGGTGTGAAATACTTGTTGCATCATTCCCAAGAAGACTCATGGCAGTAGTAGCTCAAAAGGGTGCTTCTACTCAATACTGAGCAAAGGGTCTGAATACTTAGGACCATGTGATATTTCGTTTTTTCTTGTTTAATAAATTTGCAAAAATATCTACATTTCTGTTTTTTTCCTTTCAAGATGAGGGGGGAGGGGTGCAGAGTTTACATTAATCAGCCAAAAAAATGAACTTATTGGATCTTACCAAATGGCTGCAATGAAAGAAAGAGTGAAAAAATTTAAAGGGGTCTGAATACTTTCCATATCCATTGTAAGACAGATGGGTTCCCACCATGTGGTTTGCAGAGAGCTGTGACTATAACAGCGGCAATAGCTATGGTGTTTCTGGCCTGTGTGATGGGCTAACACTAGTATTGGGGTGGGTGCAGGGAAACAGACAGCCGTGAATGATGCTGGGATGCAGAGATAAAGAGAGACACAGAGAGCTGTGTCTGCAGAAACATGTCCTGTGAGATTTCTGAGGTAGTGTGCAATGTTATTCCATTGGTATCACAGAAGTCAGTGGCACTAGTCTGTGTGAACAAAACATCAGAGAGCAAGAAACAAAGTGAGAGCCAATCCTTGACCATAGCCTCTAGTCATACCAAACCTGATTTATTAAGACTCTGCCTCCACGTATGGTTAACTGCATATAGTAAATGTTTCCTGTAAGCGCTTAGTCTGAAGTGCCTCATCTGATGAAAGTGATCCTAAGTCTTATTATTCCTGCTCCATCTCCTCAATGAGGCAAATATCACTAGGCTCCCGTATATAACGGGTTACTAAGCAAAATGACTACACCCATTTGACACCTCTTTCACATTTGCGTAGCATACAACTTTTCAGAAATCCATAACTGTAACGTTGACTTGGCTCATATGCTAATTTTATTATGGTAGCCAACAGGCAAAATTAAACATTTTTTTCAGGCTTGTTACTTATTGATTTAACCCATAACCACTTCCCCCAATAAATAAAAGGATTTGTTTCTGAAAAATTCCTTGTATCAAAGATGGATCGGTGGGATCTGACCACTTCCAGTCCTGAGTTGTGAGGTGCCCATTACACAGTATTATTTAGCAAATATCAGAAAGGTGAACACTATCATCAGCTAATATCAATATGCTGGATTTGCATCTCCCATACACTACAATGGAGAATTATCATACACATATTGATTTTATTTTCAACAGTAATGAGGATTCAGCAATTTATACAACCTCAAAATGCAAAAAGTTTAGCACCCTATAAAAATCTTGTGCAGAACAGATCGCTGACATGTTTCAGGCATGAACGGCCCCTACAGTAGTAATAGCGTGTGAATATACACATTAAACACGTACTGTATATAAAAACAATATGCCAATCACATTGCAATCTGATCAACATGTGACCATATTATTACACCTTTTCAATGTTGGACAAAAGCTAATCAGTCAGATTCAATTATAGTGTAGCTGTCTCTATTCAAAGAAAACAAAATAGATGGGTGTATCCATAATCAATATCTAATAATGATACAACAAATCATTCTTATAACTAAACCTTGAGGATGTGTTCACACGGCAAAGGACAAAATCTGCTCAGGTTTGACCTCTACAGAATTGTCCATCCCAACTCGTTTTTTGGTTGTTTTAATGTTTTTGTCACTGATTTTGTTCAGGTTTTTGAGCAGTTTTTGGGCATTTTTTTTCAAGCAGAAAACTGTACTGATTGCAACAAAATGAAAACTGACCAAAAATTACGCACAAAACCATTTATTCACTTTCTGCTCTGTTCCCATTGACTTCAATATTAATTTTCTGTCTGGGAAACCAAGCAGAAGAATGAACATGTTCTAAGTTTTTCGGACTGCCGAAGGTGTGAAAAAACCGTCCAGCAGAAAGTCCATTCAGTGGGGACTGCTGAATAGATTTTCTATTAAAGTCTATGGGGAGCATTGCTTTCAGTTTTCAGGTGGTTTCTAAATTTGCAAACCGTCTGAAAATCTGACCAAGAAACCACGCACTGTAGGCGGGCCTTAAGGAACAAGAGAATTAGGTTTAAATATCCAAAATTCTTCATGATGCAACAAATGTTGATGCCTATCTCCTACTCTCTGACCAAGTTTAACCCTCTCTATGCCATAAAAAAATTAAAGAAGAGGCATCCCCATCATGTACAAGTGAAAAATGTTTGTATGCTCCTGAAAGGTACATACAGTAAATGTGGAGCCTCTAGCTTGTTTGTAAATGTGGTACATCCAACATACAATAAATGGCAAATTGTGCACTCAATAATGTATACAACTAAGTCACTTCCACTGAAATCCTTTATTTTGAACTTGAAGTTATTATCATTGGATGACATTATGGGCCTCGTGCATGAAAACGAACTAGCAGTAAGACTGTTTTTGTTGCCCATCAGAGCTCAGCCTTAATTTCATATAGTGCTCTGGAAAAATAAAAGCTGAGCTCTGATTGGTTGCTATGGGCAACAAAGACAGTCTTACTGCTAGACAGTTTTCATACATGGGGCCCCAAGTGTATACCTGAAAGTACCACAACAATTGAAACCACATTTAATATTACCCCTGCTGGAAAGCCACATGGAAAGTGATGCAGTATCCCTATATGAACTCAGAGATAAAATGGTACCCAACCACTTGGGGACAAATCTATATCTATTATACAGTATAAGATGTCCACAAGTGTTGGGTTCTAATACAAAATGGAAAGATTCTTGCAAACATGACTAACAATAAGGGAAGACTGATTACTATAAGAGGTAGAAAATGGGATCTGGCAAGATGATTTATTAGAATAATTCAAATTATTCTGATGTTTATGACTGACAATAAACTTTTTTTGTTGCTCTGTTTAACAATATTGAGAACCCTGTCTAAACTCCAAAGTGGATTATTTCTTGCCTGTAACTTCTCACTTACTTGACTAAAATATGACTGTAAAGTTGTTTAGTCTAAACAGGCTCTTCTAACTCGACTGGAAACAAGTTGTGTTTCGGATTGCTGCTAAATACATATAATATTGTGTCCCATGATGTTTCCTTCTAGAACAAAGATGTTTGAACTACATTGGACTTTGAAGCAAGTGAAATATCCAAAAACAATATGGTGTCTCTATCCATGGAAAAAGTTAACTGAAAATTACACATTTTGCTATTCATATAAGACACAAAGCTAGGAATGTCTGAAATGTCCTCAGAACAGACAATCAAAAGATCATCTATATAATGACCATCATATTGAATGTTCTTCATGAAAGGATTATTAAATGAAAAAAAAAAGCTCTTCCACTGAGCCATGTACAAATCAGCCAGGGAGGGGGAGAGGGAGGCTGCTTGACAAGTCAAGGTGGAGCTAGAAAGGAGGTAAGCTATTGCCCAAGTACTCACACACCTGGACAGTGTCAGACTGGAGTATTTAGGGCCCATCTGAATTTGATTCTGGGGCCTACTTATGGAGTTAATTTTGCTGATCCATCCTACAGCAGCTTTACATTACTGTACATGCCTCTTCTACTCTGTCACTTGCTTTTTGCCTCTTTTTCTCTGCCTTTTTGCCTCTCCTGAGGAGTCCACCAGGGGTTTTCTCTGTTCTCCTATGGGTCCATCCGAGCCTGGAATTGCTCCTAAAAAACATATCAGCTTGTAATGTAATAATGTTAACATGATGTCCCTATAAATACTAAAATAAAGCAGGTATCACAAGCATTTTTCTATTTTCTTATTAAGGCCTAAAATATAGAGGTAACTAATAAATTAAAATAAGACATATACTGCATTTTTTGGACTATAAGACGCACTTTTTTTCTCCCAAATTTGGGGGGAAAATGAGGGTTCATCATATAGTCCAAATGTCCTCTCTCATGCTGGCAGGAGGGTGAGGAGGAGTGATGCCACTGGCAGTATTGAAGGGGTTAAACCCGTTGCCGGCTTCCCACAGCATCGCTCCTATCTAGGCTTCTGTCTGCCGGAGAAAGCGCTGTACAGCGGCGGCCAGTGGCTGATCAGTACAGCAGCTTCCGCTAACAGCAGGGATGGAGCCGGTTTCGTACCTGCTGTTAACTCTTTAGACCTTGTGGTAATCGTAGCCGTAGCATCTAGCTGGATGAGGAGCAGTGCTGCGCAGTGTAATTGCGGAAATCGGTTGTCATTGCAGCAGGTAGCCTCATGCAGATTTCCACAGCTGCCAATTATATGTACACCTATTACACCATACCTATGTCAGGGTGTAATAGGTAATGAATTAATGAAAATCCTATGTACAGCAATGCAATAGTAGTGCTGTATATAGGACAAGGCATTCTGCCCCATAGGAACTAAATTATTAAAGTAAAGGAAAAGTTAAAAAAAAAATATTAAAGTTTAAATCCCTCCAATTTTTCCATTTTACAAATAAAAAAATAAACTTACACATAATTGGTATCACCACTGCCGTAAAAGTCCAACTATAACATCATATATTCCATACTCTGTACAGCATAGAAGAAATAAAATTCCGAACGTCAAAATTGTGAGTTTTTTGGTCATTTCATATCCAAAACAATTGAAATAAAAAGTCGCATCTATCCCAAAATGGTACCAATAAAAAGTACACTTTAGCCCGGACTTTTTACTTCAAATTATTTTGTTACTAATGTCCTCCTCCAAAACCTAGATGTGTCTTATTGTCCGGTGCGTCTTATAGTCCGAAAAATATGGTAGATGTCCTGCAGGTAATAAGGACAATCTTCTCACCTGTCCACTTAGCTTTGTTGCTGCATGCTACTTCTGAAATATTTCCTATGTTAATACAAGGTTTTTAGTATATTGAATGCTCACGGAGTCTTATCTTTTGAGCCAGATCTATTAAAATGTTCTGTATGTTTTGGTCATGACTGATATAAGACTAATCCATGATTATGGATATTAACAAGGAGTCTAGATGAGTTTGACATTATGTGTAAAAATAATGTACTTAACTAGTAGTGGAATGAACAAATTACTGCAATCTCTCTAAGTCCCTACATATAAGCAAATGTAATTTTATGGCTGCAGGTCATATTTTAGTCTTAATATTTAATAACTACACTAGATAAAGCCAGGATACATCATATTTAACAATAAAATTACATTTTTGGTCATACTCTAAAGCAGGAAATATTACTGTCTTGAAAGGTGACTTTCCTTCTTGAAGGATTTGGCCATTGCTGGACAAATCATTTTAATACATCATAACGACCTGCCCAGAGCTGATTACCCAATTAAAAGACAAATGCCTCCTGGTTTCACATATAAATTTGTTCTTATAAGAACAGGTCTACACAGAGATTTTAGCCGCTTAAACACTGGAAACCATAAATTGAACTATTGACTACATTGGATTTCTGACATTTTTTAAAAATTAGCCCCATGATTAAATATTACATTGACAGTATGTGTTAGATTACACAAAACAAAACATTGAAAATCATTTGCAAAAATAACACCTCAACTCATCTACAAGAGGATCAAGACAGTCTGACTGAGCTACTGAGCATGTGTGACCATTAGCACAGGACATATTAGATAGTCTGAGAGGAAGTAAAATAAATTGCAAGGATTTTTTAATGGTTATAAATAAAACAAATGTAATGTTTTGTGACACCTAACACAGTAAATTAATATTTGTTGGATAACCCCTTTATAGGCTATGCATACCTATTGTGGCAGAGCGACCACTGGTAGTCGCATGATCCTGCCACTAGAGGGTCTACAGTTGGAGTCCTTTTGCAGATGAGCCACCGAGAACCTGGGCTCGGTGGGGAAAAGCCACCTATATGGTGTCAGTAATTATATATTACTGACACGTACAGTAGCGGCTAGAATAGCTGCAAGGCAGCTATGTATGGGGTGGCTCTTTTGGGACAGCTATAGTGTTGGGTGGGTGGCTGTTCCCGCATTCCAGGTCCCTGGATTCCAGCCCAGATATTGTATCGGTCTCTGGAGACCTATTAAAAGCCTCCTACTCCAGGTAATCAGGGGGGGCGTGGTCTGCTACCTGGATGTTGGAGCAGCAGAGCCAAGGAGAGAGCTCTGGCCCCAAGAGGCTGAGGGAAGCCTATGTTCTTTGGTAAACCCTGGGTGCTTGGTGGTACGGCCTAGGTCCAGGCCCATATGAGGGGACTAACTTGTATCAGGCCAGCGACCTGAGGGTTTTTTTTTTGTATTGTTTGTTTTTGGCCTTAATAAACTGGTTGGGGGCCAGTTTAACCGCTTCTTGGAGTGGAGTAATTTTGTCCCTTTCCCTAAAAAAAGGGGCGTTCCCCGAGCTAAAAACCCCCTGTTACGGCCCAAGATGGGGGCGGGACAAGGGGCGGGGGCCCCCCCACTAGTATTGAAAATTTTGTGCATTTGCTGCTAAATGCAAAATTAAGCAACTATCTAAAGTTTGTTAAACACCTTCATACAGCTGTTTTGCTGCTTCTGCCATGGAAGGGACAGCACCCTGCTTCTGGCTGTATTGGCTAACTCTCTCTACTTCCCTCACCTAAATATTGTTCCCCAAATGAATGTACTGCAGAATAATGTATCGTTTATTATATTGGCATTAATTATATTAACATACATGCAGAGGGGGTGCGGGGGCCCACCTTTGGAATTGATTCTTGTGACTTACCCTACAGCCAGTATACCTGATTGCACACAGGGGCATGAGTAGAGAAGCCTGCACCACATAGCATACTTTTGGATGGGGCACCTTCCCCCGATCACGAATATTTACTGGTACTTTTTAATAATAGTCACAGCGTTACTAGATAATACAAGGAGCAAAACCTCACCATACATATCACCACCATATTGCTACCAAACACATCCCACATACCAAAAGACCAACATTAAAAACATACTACATAGGAAACCTGATTTTACGCCAAAATACAGCCAAATTTTTCCCCCAATAAAAGACTGAATAAAACCTTTTCACTATCACAAATTAAAGTCATATAAAAATCCCAAAAAATTTCCCCCAAAAATGTTTAGATACCATTTAAAAGGCTTTGAAAAAATTTATTTTTACCTCCATAAGGCCATTAAGGGTAGTTTCCAGGTACAAAAAATTTTTTAGACCGTATATTACCAATACAATGCTAATGGTATAGATACTAGCACCCCGCTCTTCAACTGTTATACACCAACAATGACTAAACAGTGGAAAAAGAAATTTTAAAATGACTAAAAGTGCCTTTTCTCAGAGATCGTTCACTTTGCCTTTTCTTCTCTATCCGCCCAAGACCCCATGACGCCCTTTTCTTGGCCCCCACTATACCGCAAAATTTTTCACACAAATTCTTAAACACTAACCTTTCTAACACCTCCCTTTGTCCCCCACCTCTGTACAAACTTCCCCATAACAAATACCGCCCCAAACTTGAGGCACAGTTCCTTTGGGGGGTTAGAGGGAATAAGGGCGTTCTCCCCTGAAATTGTCTACATTTGGGATACCTCGAACATTTGTGCAGTTTGCCCCCCCTGCACCCCAGAAAAACATCCCCAAGGGATAGATATCTTAGGAATCAGGGATGGAGTTTACTACTGTCATTAATATCGTACTGGGGTGCATAATACCCACCAGAGGAGTTGATTTTAGGGGCCCAGTGTGCCTCCCTGTCTCTGCTTCCTGAATTGTACCTCTGCCCAGTCGCGCTTCAACCTATATAGACTGATGTGATGACATCATCACACTAACATGTAATCCCAAAACAAATGCTGGGGTTTGGTCTCCCCCACCTAAAGCAGCAGGAACCCCATGGAAATCTAAAAAATTTAAAAATATATTTTTTCCTCATGAAGAAATTTTTTATGAATAAAAATATATAAAAAAATAAACACAAATTATGATTTTAAAACTACAATAATGGTCATTTTAGTTACCAAAAAACTCACTACATAAAACAGAACCCAAGGGCCAAAATTACCAAAAACCACTAAAACCAAATACCACTACATAACCACAAATCAACCACATGCTCACAATAATACCACACATATTACACATAGTAAATAAACAAAACTACCAGAGTGGTGAATAAAACCACCCCAAACCCTACAACATATCCCTCTAAAATTTTATGAAAAACCCCCACATATTATTATACATAGCGACTCAATAATACCACCACATATCATCACCAGATAGTGACTGAATAATACCAACACAACATGACCTCATATTATCACCACATAGTGACTTAATAATACCAACAAAAAAATTGCTAAATTTTTAACCACCACTTTGACCATTATTAACTTTTAAAAAGTGACCAATAGTGGAGATACCATTTTAAGTCCTGCAAATGTATTTACCCCCAACTAACCATTAGTTTTGGGAGAAACCCTGTGCCAAGCTTGGGGAATGATATTCTTTCCCTAGCTGTATGGACCTGTTGAAACCTTTTTCCAAACGAGAAAAGTGTAAACCCTGTTTAATGTATTTGTAAAATGTATCTTATCTTTAAAAGTTAGTGAAAAGTTCCCCCTTTTTCCCCTTTTTCCACATTTTTTAGCGTGTTTTTTATATTTTACTGATATCTTCCTCCCTCGGGGAAAGTTGGACCAAGGAAGCGAGGGGGGTGCTTGACTGCCCCTTTTTTTTGCTTTGGGAGATTGCCCTCCAAAATTGCTCAAACAAACAGGGTTTTGGGGAAAGACCAATGGTATACTTTTTTCCCAAAGCTATACTCACCCTTTTTTCCTTTTTGTTTTACAAAAAGTGACAATAAGAGTTTTTTACCATTTTACACAAGCTCTCACACAAAAAAGTGATTACAGTTCAGTTACAATATGACTTACGGTGACGTTTTCTCTATGGTTGCTCTGTTTCCCCTTTCTTCTCTTTTGGGCCCCACCCCATGCTGACTTCTTCCAGCGAGCACTCGTCTCTGCAAATTTGGACCAATATCTAGAATCCCACTTTCCCAAAACCCTTTTTTCCTTTTTCCAACCTTGTAAAAAACTTCCCCGGGGGGGGGGGAGTGGGTTCAGACCATACTTAGAGCACAGTCTTGAGTAGATTGGGAGGGAAAAAGGGAAAAACCCCCCATTGTGCTACGGCTTTTATTTTACCCCTCAGAATCAAAATTTTTCTCTGAACTTCTTCCCTCTTCACCCAGACATCAGCCACAAGCATGATGTATGACTTCTAGGTGGTGCAAGGGATGGAGTTCAGAACTGTCATACTTATTAGTGTTTCTTTTTTTTCACGTTGAACTGTGATGAATTTATTGGAATACGTCTGACCATTGTTTGATCCATTTCTTTAATAAAATGGTCAAGGAGGGCTGGTGTCAGGGAGAGTTTATTTAAATAAAGAGGTTTTTTTGTGTTGTGTCAGTGTGTTTTTTATAATTTTTTTCCAGTGTTAGCAAGAGAGATGTTTGACAGACACCTCTATATCACTAGTGCTGGAGCTTGGTGTCAACCTTGGGATGACAAAAAAAAACTGGGCTGGCTGACACCAAGCCCCAGCTCTAGTAATATAGAGACGTCTGTCAGATACCTCTTTTACTAACACTACAAAAATAGTGGTAAAAAATTCACTGAAACAACACAAAAAACACTTTAATTAAATAAACACTCCCTGGTAACATGTCTCATTGACCATTTTATTAATTAAATAGATCCAGCACTGGTCCAACGTAGTCCAGAGGGGAAACCTGTAAAATACAGAAACACTAATCAACATTTGGCTGACAGCTTTCTATTTTGCCTAAGGCAGCATGAATACTAAATATGGCCCTATGGCTAAGTATTAGATAGGTAGTCCCCTAAATAGCTTAGTCAAACCCATGCTATTAGATTGGCAGCCCCGTCCTCTACTCAGTATCTATGTAAATAGGCCATCCATTATGTTGTAATACCCTGGTAGGTAGGTAGATAGATAGATAGATAGATAGATAGATAGATAGATAGATAGATAGGCCAACAGTAGGTAGAGCCCCAGCTAGGCAAGGCCACCGGTACAAACATAGAAAAGGCTCCAGGTAGATTGTCAAAGCTCCAGGTAGGTAGATACATAAGCAGGTAAGACCCCAAGTAAGTAGATAGATAGTCATACAGGGCCACAGGTAGGGACTTCAAGTAGGTGGGTAGGCAAGCAAGACCCCAATTAAGTAGGCAGGGGCCCAGTTAAGTAGGTAGGCAAAGCCCTAGGTAGATAGGTAAACAGGCAGGACCCCAGGTAGATAGGTAGACCCCAGTTAGATAGGTAGGTCCCAAGCAGGTTAGTGGGTAGCACCAAAGTAGGTAGGTAGGCCCCAATTACCACATTACATTCTGTATACAGCCTCCCTATACGAATGGGGGGTACTCTCAGTCTAGCAAAAATAAACTTTTATTGGACTGCAAATATTGTACCTTTGTGTCAACTGTTATAGTCATAAGCCAAGACCAAACTCAAATATATGACAGAAAAAATTCTGATGCTGATAATAATACAAATATAACAATATTACTAATGTAAAAATAATAATGATAATAAAAATACAAATAATATTTGGAAATTATATAATATGAACTCCAATAATTAAAGTGAAAACCAGCAAACTCGTACTTACTTATCTGGTTGTATAATGATAAGTATATAACAATATTACCGTAGTAATGTAATAATAATAACAATGACATGGTAATACTATAGGGGAGACATGTATGAAAACTGTCTGGGTCTAAGACTTTCTTTGTTTCCCATAGCAACCAATCAGAGTTCCCCTTACATTTCATATAGTGCTCTGGAAAAATGAAAGGGGAGCTCTGATTGGTTGCTAGGGGCAACAAAGAAAGTCTTAGACCTAAACAGTTTTCATACATGAGGCCCATAATGTATACTAAAGTATAATGATATACAAAATAATTGAAAAAAAGACTTAAAAACCAACATGCCCATACTTCCTTGGATGCATATTTATAAATATATAACAGTAGTAATGTAATAATAATAATAATAAATAATAATATATTAATAAAATAATGTATATTGTAGTATAATGATATACAAAATAATAAAAAATATAAATGAAGTAAAAGCAAATATGCTCAAACTGACTTTCCTAGATATATAATAATAAGAATGTAAAAATAAAAGCAATATGATAATGATTATATTAGGCTATGTTCACACGGCGTACAGTACGCCCCGCAATTACATTGGGTGTTTGGGAGTCGCGCTGATCGGCGCGTACTCCCGCGACGCAGAGGGGCTAGCAGCCCGCCGGCCCCATAGACTGACATTACTTGCGGCACGTAAGCGCCGTGAAAAAAGTGACATGTCACTTATCTCCCCGGGCATACAATACTATCGTATTGTACGCCCGGGGAGAGGAGGCGTACAATACGACTCTAAATGCGCGGCGAAATTTGATTGTGTGAACATACACTAACAGTAATACAATGTAAAATACAATAATATACAAAATAATAACAAATATATATGAAGTGAAAGCCACCACACTCATATTCACCTCCCTGACTATGTATTCATGTATTATGCCTATAAAATACCTAACATTAGGACAACCATTGCCCATATTTCCTTCTAGGCATATGGATGTTATAAAATGGCTCTGTTTCGCTATAGGCTGGAGCAGAGATTTGCTAAATAGTTGCAGATCTCCCTTTGGCCAACTTGGTGTCCATCTAGGGAAAATAAACATCCAGATGCATCTTCCCCCAGTAGCGGCTAGCTGGAATCAGCTCTCATACTAGAGGGATGGTCTGTGGTAAGGGCTCTCCTTTAACTCAGGGTTTGTAATACTATTTTTTGCAGATTTCATCCCTATTATTCAGTTCTTTTGATTTCAGCTGGATCAGAACAGGTTGTTTTATAAAGCTTCTAAGCATTAAAACACATAAGAAATACTGTATATGGTGATTTATTGGCTAGTTAAAGCTCCACTTTTTCAAGTTTTATGAAAATTAGTAAGGATAAAGAATGTAGGAGATCTCATCCCAAGAAGGGGCAGAACATCCTATGAGCCTGAGGTTTAAAGATAAATGTAATCTGTGCCACTCATTCACCTTATGCCTCTAAAAAATCAATAGCACACACATTTAGTAATAAACAGGGAGAAATTCAGGGCTAATCACATTAAACAAGTTAGTGACCCAGCACTACGTTAGCCATTTTAAAGACTATGACATGTCACGGCTTGTGAGCAATAATATTTAACCCTTTGGGATATACTGAATAGGTGATTTATGGATTATTAAATCACAAGTTATGAGTCAATTATAGAGCTCACTCAATCACTTTCTGATCTGCAGTCATTGTGACCAATAATGTTCTTTTTAAAGGGGTAGAACCATTTTGTATGATATTAATATACTGCTTTTTATCCTGTTAAGATGGTGATGAATTCTTACCTATAGCAGGTAAACCAATAGTTAGAAATTGCCTGCAAAAGTAGCCACATTTGTTACATAGACAATGTACAAAGTCCCCAACAAAAGCTCAAGGTTACAGTGCTTTTTGTTTGAAGGGTCATAAAATATGCTAAATACAGATGTATTCTGTGGGCACCAAAGGTTCAATTCCCCTTGCAGCGCCACCACAGGAAAAAATGAAGTATTACACGATGCCCATTGAAATCAGTAGTCTGTGTAGAGGAATAGAAGTGCTGGTCCTCCAGAGATGAATGCTCTCTTCGTAGCCACATTCTGTTTAGGCTAATTGATGATGTCATGGTTACTCATTACGCCACAGTACTAAGTTGTGGTATAATCCTTAATGGGGTATTCCCATCTCAGGTTTCTGGCAGATTGCAACACAAGATGGGAATACCCTTTTAAAAACACAATACAGGCAATCCCCAGGTTACGAATGGGATAGGGACTGCAGGTTTGTTCTTAAGTTGAATTTGTATGTAAGTCGGAACAGGTATATGTATTAAATGTAACTTCCAGCACAAAAGTTTTTTTTTTTTAGTTTTAGGTAGTGCAGGGAATGGTTGTTACATTTGTTTTTCTGTCTGTGCCCTTGTTAAGAAGATTTCACCTCATTTTCATCTCATGTACTGCTGTGGCATGCTGGAACTTGTCGTTCCACAGCAACTATCTGCTGTGGAATATGGAACTACAAGTGCAGCATGCCACATAAGTCTCCGTTTGTAACTAGGGGACAGATGTAAGTCAGAACGGTGTAAGTTGGGGACTGCCTGTACATGGCTGCATACCTAGGCTGCCACACAGGGACATAAGTAAGTTCAATGCTGTCTCCTGTTGGACATGGAATTGTAGTTGTATTGGTTGTCACCCATCTTATATAACTAAGAAACGCCATATAACAGAAGGATTTATGTTTAAAAAGGATCTCCACTTCTATTTCTTATTAGGGTCCCTTGCAGCGCCATCACAGGAGCAACTAAGCATTACACAGTGTCCATTTAATTTAATGGATTGTCTGCAATGCAGGACAGGAAAAGTCCTCCGAGCGAGAAATACTCTTTGTAGCCAATCTCCACTCTGGCCAATAGATGAGGGTCCTGGATATGAGACCCCACACACACACTAATAGCTCAGAGTTCCCTAATAAGGTGTATACAAATGACTATCCTAAACTGGGGAACCCCGTCAAAGAAAATGTTATCATTTTAAGGTGCATTGCTCCTTAACCTGGCACAATTTGTCGAAACCTGCAGAATATTTCGAGAAGATTCCTTAGTCCTATTACTACACCCAGAAATTCCCTCTACTTTCTCTCACAGCTCCACACTGCACCATTTCTCTTCTTGTTCCCAGTCACTTTTCCACATCATTACCTCTCCTTTCCTCAGCATTTTTATAATTAATTTGTGGTCTCTGTAAAAATTGCCAATGGCTTACAGCCCCCCCACCTCCTTCTCTCACATAAAGATAGAGAAATGCGCCATCACCATGTCAGAAGTGAAATTCATTTCAGTGAAGGATCCCGTACCGGGTGTCTTTGACAGCTTCAAACCTGACTCTGTAAATGCAACTGGGGCTGCCAGCATGCAGCAGGCACAGCTGACAGCCGACCCTACACGATTCAGGCAAATCACAAACTCTGTTTTCATATGTTGCTAATTTAGTCTCTAAAGAAATGCTGCATTTTCATTAAAAATAAATACTTTTCCAATCAGCATATAAAGCAGATTCCAGCTCAGATCCTAATCACTCTCTGCTGGCTGTAAAACAATGTATTTATGTGCAAATGACTGTACTTGAATAAAAAAAACCCGTATGAATAATGCACATTTCAGTACAGGTCCAGCCCATATATTGCTGAGATGTGTCAGAGCTTCACATATCACACATCCAACAATCACAATTGTTGTCACAAAATATCTCATTACATAAATTATGAAGCTGTCCTGTCATATTCTCTGGTCTTAGAAATTGAATGCGTATGCAGAACAGGAGACCTCTGCTGAGGAGTAGGCAGCGATTAGGATTTCTACATTTTAAGTACCATCAATAGACACTGGTTGTAAATGGGTCTTTTTTCTGCTTAAACCAAGCAAATTGATTTGGCAAGTTCTCAATTCACATTTTCCTATCAGTTTGTGGATCCGTAGCCATTGTTAAGGCCTGGCAAATCAATTCTCCACCGTTGCCATTGTCAAATTAAATCTGAAAATAGGAAAATCTTACTGTATTCATGGATAAAGAAACAGATATCAGTCTTCAAAGCAAAGCTGCCCATGCACATGACATAGCTGTAGACCGAATACTCACTAGGCTTATAGCCATTTATCCCAACTCCACCATAAATATCTACGCTTGTCTCAGCTCTCTGGCCTCCAGACACCTCTGACTTATCTCCTACAAAAACAAAGGCTCAGGGATGTTGACATCCATTGCAATCAAACCCTCTTTCCCTCCAACATCTGCCACTGGGGGACAGTTAAGTGGCCCCCTGTATGGATTTCAGGAGAGGTCACGGTGGTGATCACTCCTCCCCCCAGGTTACTGCACAAGGATAATCATCTGTGAATTGTATATGGTCTTTAAATACAGATAAAAATTATGTCAGAGCAGAGATCCACTTGTTCCCTATTCCACCACTTACTTTTGTAAGCCTCAGGTTGTCAGCACACTGGCACAGAAAAGGCACTATCAATGTGGTGGGAGAGGATGTAGAAAAAACCTTGAAAACAAACTAATACAGAGTGGCACGTAGGTGGACTTCTACTGTATGGGAGAACAAAGGTGGATATAAGCCCTGTGTCGGGGCACAAATAGAGACAATACTTCTGTATGGAAGCTCAAAGGATACATTACTTCACAATACTTCGGTTTGGGGGCTCAAGAAGGGGAGGCCTACTTTTATCGCTTCTATTTTTTTTATAAACCAAAGCCCATCCAAGATTTCTAAGTGACAAACAAACACGACTTAGGGACAAGAAACCCATATTAATGCTCATTTATTTCACAAGTGTTTACCATTTTTGTGCAATATTAAAAAATAAAGAGGGAGCAAAAGACGTGAATGAGTAGGCAAAGCGTTAAGGGCATGTCCCCACAGCACGGGTTTTCGGACGGTTTTTCAGACGGTTTGCGGTTTTGCAGAACATCTGAAAAACTGGCCGAAGATGAGCAGAACGGGCTTCTATGGAAAACCTGTGCAGCAGTCCCCACTGCACGAGTTTTCCGCCTGGCAGTTTTTCGGCCCACGGGCTGCCCAAAGACCATTGTACATGCACATTCTTCCATCCGAAAATGTGAAGGGGGAGGGCTTTTCTCTGCTCTTCGAGGAGAAAAGACTCCCCCCCCCACCCCGAAATCACCCCCTCCTCCCGCGGCCGTGTGCACTGCACACAAACCGGACAAATACTGGTCAGAGAAACAGACCAGTATTTGTCCCTTGCCGTGTAAAAGCGCCCTAACTGTGTCATAAATGAGATTTTGTTTTATCCTCCCTTACCATTATTATCACCATTCCATGTCATATATCGGTGGCATAGAAACAGATACATTAGCTCTATTGAATAACTCCTCCACGCTAGCGAAGATGAATGGTAAAGTAGCATGGGGGGAAATGCAGAACATTTCTTCCACATACATCATCAGTCGTGTTGGACATTCTGCTCCTCACAAATAGATCAGATTATACATTACAGAAAATCCATCGCCCTGACAAAGGATAGGTGTTTGAGAAAGACTCAGCTTACCCATATCCTATGGCTGTAAAACATTCCTAGTAACAAAGTATTTCTAAATTATCCAGTTATGTAAAAATGTATACAAAACCCAAGAGATATTTTAGACAGTCATGTCTGGACAGATGTTGGCAAAGATCAAAAGCTGCATCCATTTATGCTAAAATGCTCCAAATGGTTAAGATGTACCTGCAGGCTGACCCAGAAACCATGCGCCATGTAAAATAATGTGTACCTGGTTCATGATGCTCGTCATTTAACTTAATATTAAGGGCGACATGCATGAAATTTGACGTTAATACGGCAAATTTCATGCACATTATACTGGCATAGAATGCGTCTGATTTATGAACCCGCTTTACAGCTGGTCATAAATCATTCGCATTCTAGCGCTCAGACGACACTTCTGGCTCAGGTATACCACTTTGAAAGTGCTCTACCTGCTCCAGCAGTAATGCACCTAGAAATGTCATAACGAAGCTATAAATATGTAGATTTGCTACGGTTCTAGTGCGCCCCGCTTCCCGCATGCCCCCCGAAATCAGGCGCATTACAAAGTGCCGCAGTTATGAACGGGGTTGCGCCTGAAAAGACGCCAGATATCTGCCGCAGCCCCGTTCATATATGTCGCCCTAAGAGTATAAAAATCCCATTTACCATATTTTTCGGATTATAGGACGCACCGGACAATAAGACGCACCTAGGTTTTAGAGGAAGAAAATAGGAAAAAAAGAATTGAAGAAAAAAGTGCAGGCTGAAGTGCAGATTTTATTGGTACCATTTTGGGATACATGCAACTTTATGATCACTTTATATTCCAATTTTTTGAGGATATGAAAAAAAAATCAAAATGTTGGCATTTGGATTTTTTTTCTTCTATGCTGTACTGCAAACAGGATAAATGATGTTATATTTCAATAGATTGGACTTTTACGGATGTAGCAATACCAATTATGTGGAACTTTTTATTTTTTTATTTGTAAAATGGCAAAAGGGGGTGATTTAAACTTTTAATTTTTTATTTATTTTTTTACTTTAATACTACTACTACTGTGCTGCTGTTTATAGGATTTTCATTACACTTTCTTAATTCGTTACACCCTGCCTAAGAAATCCAGAAACTCACTAGAAAACATGACAACAGCAATACCGCTGAAAAATTCTCTCTATTTGGGACAGACTCAGCGGCCTTGCCTTCACCTTCACAAAAACATCTGGATAAGCTATGCACCCTTGTGCAACACGAGAACTCATGCTTAAAATGACAGTCCCCTGCCAATTTATAATCCCCATTGCTGTACTGCCAGCAGTAGCCTTTACAAATTACGGCCAGGGCCCCGCCTGCAGCTGAGCCCCTGTCCACGTCTAGAAAGGACAAGCCCCCCCTTTTGGGACTGCCATCAACCGCATTCACAAACTAATATATGGTCCCATCTTAAACAAGGCCGAACTGCCTTCTGCTGGCAAAACTGTTCATCGTAATGCAACCATGCAGTGCCCCCATACACCCGATATGCCTCCCACATGCTATTCATGTATCAAAAAAGCGCTGGACAATTCTCCGGTGCCTTTTCACTTATGACGCTTGCCAAAATGGCAAAAGTCTGCACCCAATTGGTGAATGTCTTTAGAATCAAATGATACCGCAGCTTTTCCTCAACCTCTATCTTGGAATCCTCTGATTTAACCCTGTCCAAATAAAATTTTTCCAACGGCAGCAGAGAAAAAAAATCTACACATTCTCATATTTCCCCCATACTTCCAGTTTCAGATGCACTCCCAGCGGAGCTTCAAAACAAATGTACACCTGCCCCTTCGCCAATCGCACTTCATCCTCCATATTTCCTTTGTCAGCCTTCGCCTCAGCCCCTACCAGCTCATGTGCCTGGGAAGCTAGCGCGGCCTCTTAATCCCTCACTTCCGCCACCGGTAGCAAAACCCTCACCGGTGCACCAACACTTCCAGACAACCCAGCATCCATAGCCCCCAATCAAGCAGGCACAAGTGTTCCCATCACCCTTTGACCTCCAGCCCCCAAAGCCATCAGGTGGCACATACTACTCCAAAGGTCATGTAAAGCACGCTCCGCTCCTATCCCACCAATGCTTACAGGGGAACCTAAACCAAAGTGATGCCCTTCCCCCAGCTCCTGAATCAACCCCCCCAAACGTCCCTCTCTTGTAAATTCTTTGGTTCCACTCCCAGCAGCCGTCGGAGCACTTACAGATGGTAATTCATGTACAAAGTCCATGTTGGCAGCAACCCACACAGATCATGAAGGTACATTATCCAATTCAGCTGCGCTTGATCCTGCAAACATGCCAATCTCCATCTCTGCCAGGAGACTCAAGGGTAATGTCCCGCCCTTTTCTTCCTCAGAGGCAGGGTAATTGAAGTCTTAATTTAGCACCGACTCCTCACTCATCAAAAAATGGCCGCTAACCCACCACTTCTCACGTGCTGCAGTGCTCCGCACCATGAGGCATGCAGCCTGCCTCTAACAAATGGTCACCTTGCACTAGATGTTTGGACCCAAGGTATCCCGCAGCATCCCTGGTCCAGTCTGCTCCCTCCTCTCTCCCGTTACTCCTGGCTGCTCCCACAACTGGCAGGGACAACCATAACGACATTTCTCCGATCCTGAAGACATCGGGCAAGGTCAGCCAGAGTCCTACTCCTGCAGAGCTCCGCCGCAATGACGAATTCCTCCAATCCCACTGGGGCCCAGCAGGTGATACTCGCACGCCCCTAACCAGGGCTCTAAATGCAGTTCCAAGCCCTGAACATTACCTTGGGGCTTAAATGCTCAGGAGACCTAGACCTATCCGCCTGCGGTCTCCCCGTCACCACTGACAGCGAGTCTGCATCACCGCTGCCACAGCCCTGTAATATTGCCTGCAGCCAGCCCACGCTCTGCTGTGCTGTGCTATGGCAGCATGAGTAGAGGCCAACAGTTCATCCAGGGACGACATAGAAGAAGCTAGGCCAGAGGAAAGGCTGCTCATTATTCTGGTGTTTTTTTTTTCTTTTTCACACAACACCCTAACTAACTCTTGTCCCAACTGCTCCTAAGATGGCCGTCAACCCCACAACCATACTATAAATACACTTCTTCCCTCTCCCCTTTAGACATAGCCATGCCCCTTTATACCACTCATCCACTATCCAATCCTAACCCTTATTGCATACCGAGTACATTTCTCTTTGCTTCTTTCCAAGTCAATTCTGCACTCCTCTAAGCCTGTATCCACTCCGCTGCTCCCAATATCAACTTTTTGAAATAATTTCTTTTCTTTTGGTCTGAAACCAGATAACACTGTACAGTCAGATATTATTGCCAAATAAACTGTGCTACCTCCCTACAAAAGTCCTTTTCTTGATATAAAGCCCAAAATTAAAATTTCCGGGGATTTTCCTTGGGGTTAAAAGAAAAATATGGTCAAATCTTTGTGACAGGCCCCTCATTGGGGTGATCAGTTTAGGGTAAAAACCTGCATTTCCAGGTACAGTCACAAAATAATAAAAGGTCTATGCCCAGACAAACCCCCAAAAAATGGTTTTTGGGCAAAAGCAACTTGTTTTGCCAAAAGGGAAAAGTCCCCCACCAATCAATAATACTTATTATTTCATAGCATTTTACAATGCAGAGGGAACAGGTACAGATACAATCAGAAATTATATAGTAATAAACTTGATAATCAAACAAAAAGGGATACGCCTTTTGTAATTAAATCCCCTCGGGCAAATCATTTTTTTAAAATAAAACCTCAGTCAAGGGGGAAAGTGCATTGGGGAAAAAAAAACTTTTTTTGGTTCCTCCAGGGAAATTTCCCGTGCTGAAAGGGAACGTGCTAAAACCCCCTGAGCCCACATTGTAGCTAAATCACAGATCTTAAAATAAACGCCCTTTTTTTTTACAAGGTTGGGGCACACTATGGGGAAATGAATGGTGTTGTCAAGCTTTCTGGGTCACATTGTATGCAATTTAAACAAATCCTACACACCCTTTTAAACACATGAAAGCTAAGCAGGGTAAAAACCCGGGATGGGAAAAACCTTCATGGGAAAAAACCCCTTTAAAAAATGTTTTCTCCCCCATGCTGTTTCACTGGGGCACACAGTTTTACACTCACCGGCTGTCCCTTTAGGGTGTGGGGGGTTTTAATAGGGTCGATTAGCATATTTTGCTTCCCCCTGTTATTGCCCGAGCCCTTAACTGACAAGTGAAGGAATGTTTTTAACTCATCAGTTTAAAAACAAAGGTTTCATGTGCTGTTAGGACTGAAAAAAGTTGCTTAACAAAAAACTTGTTTTGATATAAATTTGTTTTTCTTGGATTACTGTCCTTTCCCTGGGGGACAATCAAACCCTGCTCTTTGCTCACTCAGCTAATCAGATACAAAAGTTTTTGATTAACCCGACAACCCGGTAACATACACATAAAAAATCCTTTTCTCATGATTTAAATAAAAACTATTGAACCAAAGTATTTAGAAAAAATTTTTCAATTATTTTTTTCCCTTCATGTTTTAAAGGGTAATCTTTGTAGTGAAAAACCCTTTTTAAATTTTATTTTCACTAGAAAGGAAAATGAAAGGGGCCCAGGCACAAAGTGATCCCAAAAAACTGGCAAAGGGTAAACCCAAGGGTTTTTTATAAAAAACCCCCCACACTGAGGGGGGTTACATTTAAGAAGGGGAAGTGAGCATGGGTACAGGAGGAATATGCAATGAAGGAAAGGAGTATGCCAACTCTTCCACCTTTCTTAAATCTGAGGTGTTATACTGTTATAGCCATTATTATGTGGCTATCGGGATGTGAGAGCTTGAATGGAATAGGTCATGAACAGCAGTGAGTTTGACAGAACAAGAGTTCCAGAGTGCACATTAAAAATAGACAGAACAAGATGTATAATGATTAGTGTTGAGCGATTTTTATCGACAAAGTTGAAATCGGCAAGGTTTTTATGGTGATCGAAAATTCCAGATCATGCGATATCAGAGGTTAAAATCTGTGCATCATGTATAAAGGACGCGCCTTTTTCGGCCGTCCGTAATTTTGGCGGCCAGCAATCAATTACAAATAAGCAGGGTGAGTTGTTGCGACTGTCATGACTGGGATTTGTATGGTTGCGATGGCTGGAAAGAAAATCACATGACCCTCGTTTTACATAGAACAACGTTTCTGTTTTCAGCCTCATGTCTCTCAGCGCTCATAGGATAGACCTGCGTTCTCCTGTGGCCAAAGCTCAGCGAAATAAGTCTATTTCTGCCAGAGAAAACCTCTACTATTAGCTTATTCCATTTCCATTTTAGTAGATTAGGGATTTGAAAACATTTTATGTTAGTTAGCTAAGAATTTAAAGCTGAATCTACCACTGTAATTCACGGCGGTGAGTGGGGGGGGGGGCGCAGCGAACACAGAAACAAGATCTAATCTATAAAGAACACTGATAAAAGTTCACCAAGACTTAGAGTGTAGACATGTAGTGAATATCTTTATTATTAACAGTTTTGCTATGAAATATTTCCTGATATGGCAGCCTGAACTTATATTGGATAAACTCATTTCCTAGTAACTGCAGTCCCTTTTTAGCTCAAAAACTCCCTTTTAATTTTATCAGTATACCATTTCAGATAGGTGTTGCAATTTACCCTTACACCTTGACTGTTGATAATCCACCTGCACTTGAAATTACAAACCAGCGATCTTGTAGTCAGCACAGTTGTTTGTTGCCAAAATACTGTGTATCAACGAAAAACAAAAACATCACAGATTTACGTGTTATTGACTTTTGCGGCACCCAGCCGTGTTCATTGACGCAGCAACTACGAAAATCTTAAAACAGCAATTCTATATTCACCAAAGTGAATTGAAATGGTGCAAAAAATACAGTATTAATATACAAAACATAACAGTTTACGTGTTTTTTTGACTTTTTGCGCACCCAGACACTGTCCATGACGCAGCATTACGTAAATCTTAAAACAGCATTTCTATATTTACCACAGGTGATTTGAAAGGTGCAAAAAAATACCGTTTATTATATCAAAACTAATAACAGTTACGTTTTTTGTTACTTTTTGCTCACCCATCACTGTCTTTGACGCAGCACTACGTAAATCTTAAAACAGCAATTCTATATCACCACGAGTGAATTGAAAGTGTGCAAAAAAGACCGTTTTATTATCAAACATAACCGTACGTTTTTTTTTGACTTTTGCGCACCCAGCACTGTTCATGACCAGCATCTAATTAAATCTTAAAGACAGCAATACTATATTCACCACAGTGAAATGAAAGGAGCAAAAAATACAGTTTAATTTATAACAAAGCATAACAGTTACGAGTTTTTTGACTTTTGCGCTACCCACACTGTTCAATTGACGCAGCTTCTACGAAATCTTAAACACATTCATATCACCCACAGGTGAATTGAAAGTGCAAAAAAATACAGTTTATTATATCAAAACATAACAGATACGATTTTTGACTTTTGCACATCCAGTTTTGTTGATAACCCCTTGCAGTTAAATTTGAATCCACAATTTTGTTTTGATTAGAGGAGAGTTGAGAAACTGTGATTGCTCGTCTTTTAATAAAGAGACTCTTTTCCAAACTATTCCATACCTTTCTCAAATTTTTTATATTCTGAACATGGAGCAAAATGCAGGTGTAAGCGAGCAAAGAGGGGGTAGCACCATGGGAGTAGAAGGTACGAGAGAATGTGCACCTTCCAGTGCAGGGCGACTAACTACGCAATGCCACGATCACAGTTGACAGGACCGACACCTGTCAATCGCTGTCAGGCCCTGTGAACTAAGTAACGAACATCGTCGCCAATCTGTCATTCAGTGTTAATGCAACCTGCCATCTAGCATCTTACCTCCTCTCCTCGCATCACAAGTCCAACAAATGTCGTCACAGCATATCAGCATCTGTTCCCAACATAAGCACCCAAAATGTCAACCTCGTGTACCCACCTCAGTGTTAATCCATTTTCTGAAACCTCTTTGAAGGACAAAATGCGTTGGTCAGATGGCATGTTAAAAAGATCAATAGCCAAAAGGAGATTTTTCTCTCTCTGACGCCCAGTTACAGATGCCATCAAGAAGGAGGGAAGGAAGCCGGTCAAACGCAAAAATCCCGGGCGTGGCGGCAACGCCTTGCATGCCCCTTGCATGTACCCACACTTCTGGATCTGAAAGTCAGGACGACCAAGTCAACTGTGTTGAGATGATGATATGACGACATTGCGGATCCATACTGGTCTTTTCCGCAGAATTTGCTTGCGAGCCAGCTTCATTCAGTGACGAGGAGGAAACGCATGGGGAAGTGTCAATACGTGGTCCCGCCACAAAAAGGAGAGTGCGTCAGAGAAGAAGTCCGCTGATATGATTCCCGCCAGCCACGGTCAGCGCAAACCCCTCTCCTCCTTATCGCCGTCAAAAAAGGTCCAGGACCACTCAAGCCATGGCCTTCTTTGAGTCAAGCCTTCTATTCACCCAGCGATGTCATATGCCGCCTTTGCCGTAAAACTCATAATAAAGGCAAGAACCTTAAGGGGTTAACCACCACCAACAATGTCTAGTCACATGCAGCGAATGCATGAGTTGAAATGGAGGGAACACTTGGCCAAAAAAGGCCAACCGACGCCGGGCCTCCAACCACTTTACATCACCCTCTGTCCTCCTCCGCCTCCTCCTCCTCCGCCCACACCATCGGTCCGCACTGCCCATGTCTCTCAGAGTCATGATCAGGGATCACCTCCGCTTCAGCCTCCACCGTCCGCCCGAGTAGCCACCGAGCCACACACCAGAGACCCATCCTACCCCTTCTCCTTCCTCCATTGACGACCTGCACGCCGTTACAGCGCCATCTAGCAGCCAGTCCTTCGCCTTCCAGGTTTGGACAGAAAAACCCTTTAACCCAACCATCCCAAAGCAAAAGCCTAATGTCGGCATTGCCAAGGGCTTTTTTGGCCTTGGGAAATGTTGCCTTTCCGCCTGGTGGACACAGATGGGTTTCCCGCCACTCATGGCCCTCTCGCTTGCCCCCAATACCAGATGCCGAGCAGGTATTTCTTTCGCAGAAAAGCCGTCCCTGACCTGGCCAGCCACGTGTACATCTAAAATGTCAAGCGCGTGTTTCTGCATCTGTGTCGAGAAAAGTCCATCTCAACCAGCCGACACATGACTAAACACGTGCCAAGCCGCCTAAAAAATCTCTGTACAGCTGCACTGGGGTGACTGGTGTATGTCTCTGGGGTGACGGTGCTCTAGCTCGGCCACACGCTCTTCAAAACCTCAGGGATGGTCAGGGCTCTTCCCCCAAGGTCCTCTGTGCATCACTGCCCAAGATAACCGAAGCCTTTTGAAATTAATCTGTCTTTGGAGACCATCCCCACACAGGTCAGGAGCTGTGGACGCTCTAAGCAACGAGACCGACGCTGCTGGGTGACAAGAACCTTGTGCCAGGCAAGGTGGTGTGCGATAAACGGCGAAATCTGCTGGCCGCCCCCTTAAGATCATTAGGCTGGACACATCCCTTGCCTGCACCTGTCATGAACCTTGTCGTGCCACAAATTCTAAAGAGCTACCCGGGTCTGGACTGCCTACTGAAGAAGGCTCGAGGTCTGAGTTTTCCACTTCCGCGTTCCGCTACCCTGCTCGTCCGCCTGGCTGCGTTGCAGCGTCAGCTCGGCCTCCTCCCGTCAACCGTCTCATTTGTTGACGTGGCAACACGCTGAATTCCACCCTCCAACATCTCCCGATTGTGGCAGCAGCGCAATGCCATTACGCATAAACGAAGTGACACATGTCCTGACAAGCAGCGGTAACGGACTCGGGGTGATGAACCACCAAGAGTGAGGCATGTGAAGAGCTCTGCACCAATCCTTGCCATTTTGAAGAAGCCACCAAAATGGTCAGTGCGACAATGCCCTTGTCAGCATCAGCATTGGGTGAATTTTTTTTCTTAGTCTGGACGATCGATGGACTTCCCGCCAGCGACGGAGGAGAGACCGACACAATGCTGACACGGAGCCTTTCTCATCCGTCAAATCGACAAGGCCCGACATTTTCACATTTCATCGGTCATAATTAGCAGTGTTCAGGGTCCAGAGCTAGTCAAGGTGGCGCATCACTCTCAGGGTGCATCATCTCAGGCAAGTCAGCTGTGTAAGCTGTGCCGGAGCAAGCGTAGAGGATGAGGAGGAGGAGAGGTATTCTAGACACGCAATTTTAAAAAAAGATGTACCGACGTCCCTGCCTGGAAAAGGTGTGGCGCTAATTTTGAGGGCGAGGAGGAAGATGAGGAAGATCATTTTGCTATGCCCTGCCCCTCGACCCAGAGGCTGGGAAATCAAGCTCCTTCCTCTCCACCTGAGTGCTTGATGCTCCATTTCCTCCAACATGATCCTCGCATTAAGCCACAAAATGAACAACAGTTACTGGTTGCCACCCTCCTGGATCCCCGTTAAACAAAACAAAAAATCAGCACTTTCCTTCACCCACCCAAATAGAGAGTAAAATGCAGGAAATGGAGACTTGCAGATTGATCAACTGGGAGACAATGTTTGCGTCTGCTTCACGTTCCCCAAATGTCACGGTGAACAACATCACGACGTGACAGCAGTAGAGTTGCCAAGTAGCTAGTAGCGGCAGCAGCAGCAGGCAAGGTGGCAGAAGCCTAATGGTGACCTCGCAATCTTTGTTTACCACCTGCACCGACGCAATGAAATGCAGGGCACCACATCCAACACAACAAGAGAATCAGCTTAAGATCGATGGTGCGACGACTATCTGCGTCTGCACACCTGATGTTTTTGCAGTGTACCGACCCAATAATTTCTGGGTATCCAAAACTGGTCGAATGGCCGAGCTGGCTCGTCACGCATAGAAGTGTTGCCTGCCCATCAGCCCAGCTTCATATCAGAGCGGACCTTCAGCACAGCTGGAGGATCATTACAGACAAAACGCATTCCGCTTTCCACAGATAATGTGGATCGTTTGACTTTCACAAGATGAATCAGGCATGAGGATCCTCCTGATGATGTTGTGGCCCCAATTGCCGAGGTCACCGATATTTGCCAGTCTAACTTCACATTCCTTTTCAAATCAGGAAATGTCCTCTTGAAAACTTTTTTAATAAAATGAACTTTCTTACTGCAATTTTTATTCTCTTTTCCAACAGTTCCATTTTGCTGGTTTTGCTGAAGTAGACTGTACAAGACAGCAAGTTTTTCATGACAACACCTATTCATTTACCACTTTATCTTAAAATTTCGCATGTCAATGGTTTTGAGTCATGTTCTGTAGATACAGCAATAATCAAGGTCCTATTGGAACAGAAATGTGAACTTCTAAGTGGCATTTCTCCCTCAAAATTTTATTAAATAGTGGCTGAGAAATCATATTTATATATTTGGGGGTCATGTTGCTGTAGATACAGCTATAATATGGTCCTTTGGAACAGAACATGTGGCTTCTAAGTGCATTTGCTCCCTCACAATTTTTAATAGTGGCTGAGAAGTCAATATTTATAATTTTGGTCATGTTGCTGTGAGATACAGCTATAATAATGGGTCTTGGACAGAATGTGCTCTCTAAAGTGGCATTCTTCCCTCACAATTTTTAATAGTGGCTGAGAATCATATTTATAATTTTTTGGGTCATGTAAGCTGTGAATACAGCAATAATCATGTCCTTTGAACAAATGGTGCTTCTAAAGTGACATCTTCTCCCTCACAATTTTTAACTGTGGCGGAGAAGTCATTTTTAATTTTTTTGGTCTCTCCTTTGAAATGCGCAATACATAACAGTCTATAAATAAAAAATATGTTGTTTCTAACAGACATTTGTTCTCAAAAAATTGACCAAAGTGCTCATGGTCATGCCTTTGAATTTTGGGGGCTTTTGGCTGTGACCATGCAGCTATAACTACAGGTCCGATTCTAAAAGATGTTTTTCTAACAGACTTTTGTTCGTCACAATTGTCAAGCAGTGGCTCAAGATGATGGTGCTGTCAGAAACAGGAATAGGTAGGACATCTGTTAATGGACCACATATTTGCAAAATGACCTTGTTTTTGCAAGAATTCTTTAACGATAGCACAATCCCTGTAATTGAGACAACCCATTTAATACAATTAAAAAAAAGAAACAAGACAATGGTGGATTCTCATCCAAATTTAAATAATGTGTTTTCTAGAAACCAGTACTAAAAAAAACTGCATGTACAAAATAGCTGTTTAAAAAAATTCCTCTGAATTGTACAAGGAGGTACAGGAAACTTGACCAGATTAGTTAATTCAAGGACCATGATATGGAGCACGACAGAGAACAAAGTAACAGAGTACCATTTCCTCCACAACGTTAGTAAAATGAGAAAAAGAACAAATAAAGGCAACCATGGTGGAACAGAGCGTAACCACCAGTATTTGCCAAAGTGAAGCTAAGCTCAATTGGTCCACACCTCATAGGGAGGGGCAAGCGCTACCCAGGTATTGACTGTGTACAGAGGAAGGCTGGAGTTCCATCACTACTTCCGCTTCTGCACATCTGCTTCAGCACGACAGTTTTCGAGGTGCTAGCGTCATCAGGGCATTTTAACCTGCGTGATAATAGAATGACGTACGCCACCTGGCTTTCATCAACCCACCCACTGTAACTCCGGCCCATGTCATGCTGTGGCCAGACAGTAGAGGTCCAATGTCCAGTTCAACCTAAAATGAGGTTGAAAGACTCCTTTGTTTTCCGGCACTTTTTAAATGTGGGGGTCATGCAGATTTGGGGCTCATAGCTTTGCCAAGGACAGGTATTAGTCATGTCCAGTTCAACTAAAATGGTGGGTTGAAAGTACTCCTTTTTCCGGCACATTAAATTGGTGTCATGCAGGTTTGGGGCTCATGCTGTTCTGGGGCCCAGGACACGTATAGCCAATGTCCAGTAAACTAAATGTGAGTTGAAAGACTCCTTTTTTTCCGGCACTTTTTTTAATGTGGGGTCATGCAGTTTGGGGCTCATCTGTGGCCCATGAACAGTAAATAGTCAATGTCCATTGAAACTATAATGGTGGTTGAAAGACCTCCTTTTTCCGCACTTTTTAAATGTGGGGTGGCATGCAGGTTTGGGGCTCATCCTGTGCCCAGACAGGGTAAGTCCAATGTCCAGTTTTCCACTATAATGTGGTTGAAAACTCCTTTTCCGGCACTTTTTAAATTGGGGTCATGCAGGTTTGGGGCTCATGCTGGTGTCCCAGGACATATAGTCAATGTTCCAGTTCAACAAAATGGTGGTTGAAAGGACTCTTTTTCCCGGCACTTATTTAAGTGGTGGGGGTCGCATGCAGATTTGGCTCATGCTGTGGCCAAGGGACAGTATAGTCAAGTCCTTTCAACTAAAATGGTGGTTGAAAGACTCCTTTTTCCGGCACTTTTATTAAATGTGGGGGTCATGCAGGTTTGGGCTCAGCGGTGGGCCCAGGACAGTATAGTCAATGTCCAGTGAAAACTAAAATGGTGGTGAAAGACTCCTTTTTCCGCACTTTTTAAATGTGGTGTCTTGCAGTTTGGCTCAATTCTGTGGGCCCAGACAGGTATATCAATGTCCATTGAAACTAAAATGGTGTTGAAGTCTCCATTTTCCGCACTTTTAAACGTGGGGGTCATGCAGGTTTGGGGTCTCAGGCTGTGGCCCAGGACAGTATTCTCTAGTCCAGTCAACTAAATGGGTGTTTGAAGACCCTTTTTCCCTACTTTTTTAAATGGGGGGTCATGCGGGTTTGGGCTCATGCTTGGCCCAACAGGTAAAGTCAATGTCCAGTTCAACTAAAAATGTTGTTGGAAAGACTCCTTTTTTCGCAACTTTTTTAAATTGGGGTCTGCAGTTTGGGCTCATGCTGGTGGCCCCAGGACAGGTAATATCAATGTCCATTTCAACTAAAATTTGGTTAAAGACCCTTTTTTTCGGCACTTTTTACAATGTGGGGGTCATGCAGGTTTGGGGCTCATGCTGTGCCCCAGGAACATATAGTCAATGTCCATTCAACTAAAATGTGGTTGAAAGACTCCTTTTTCCGGCACTTTTTAAATGTGGGGTCATGCAGAGTTTGGCTCATGCTGTGCCCAGGACTGGTATAGTCAATGGTCATGAAACTAAAAAGTGGTTAAAGACTCCTTTTTCCGGCACTTTTTATATGTGGGGGTCCATGCAGTTTGGGGCTCATGCTGCGATTCCAGGACAGGGATATTCAATGTCCAGCTTCAGTAACATGATGTTCAAATCATACTCCTCTGTGTCACTTTTTAATTGTGGTATCGTATAAGGTCAGGCAGTGTTACACATAGACAGGGATAGCAAATGGTCTGTACTTTTTTTCTGTGACTTTATAACCTAAGTTGTTGCCTAAGAATGTACACACGAATCCATTTGACAGTTTTGGATGTTAATTTAAGCTTCTCCAGCCTTGTTTTGTGTAATAATGAAGAGATGATGTTGCTGCTCCCATAGACTTAAATGGTCCATAATTCGCGCATAATCGATGCTCACTATCGAAAAACCTTATCGATAGCGGCCGACTATCGATCGATCACTAATAATGATTATTAACCAGATCTGTAGCATTTAAATGTGAGCCAGATCAGGAGGTACAATAAGCAGTAAAAAAAGGTGAGACAGGGTTAGGAGACAGATCCTCCACTTTGAGAAGTAGGAGAATAAAAAGAGATAGCAGATAGGTTTCTTACTGATGGGTTGACTTTTGGTGCGTCATGACCTATAGTTTATGGTGGTTCAAGAAAAGAAATAGGAAGGAGAGAGGGATTTATGTGGATAGATTATACTCAGGGCATGTATACCAATAGCTATGAAGTATCCTAAGGATAGGCCATCAATGCTGCATAAACTACACTTGTTTCCATCTACATGCAAATTCCAAATTGTGATTGCATCTTATGTACAGTAAGTAGAAAGCATAGACTGTCAGCCTCACTCAGGCACAAGCACATGCTCTTGCTTTAGGCCACATTGAAATGCTAGGACTAAAGACTAATGAGTAAAGATCTCTAACAGATGACGAGGTTAAGCTGCTCACAGCGTCCTAATCATAACTAAATGTGGTTGGGTTAGGTGACAACCCAAATCAGTCATTGTTCTGTGAAATGCTTTATTACTGCATAGAAAATAAGCCCGAGGCAAGGAGCTCAGGTCTTTGAAAAGATCACATTGTAATATGACTCAATTTCCTGTTCGTACCTAATATACTCTGTATTTGGAGATTCATATTTAACCTTTTTTTCTCACAAAAGGATTTTCATGACTTACTGTATTTTTGGAAAAAGAAAAACCAAAAGAAAAAAATCCTTTTTTATGATATTACAAGAATAAATTATGCAGGGTAGGACAATATGGTTTTAGCCAGGCTTGGACTGGCCCACAGGGAAATAGGGGAAAACCCCTCGGTGGCCCTCAACATGTAGACTGGTGTTGTTTTTTAAAAACTGATATACATCTCAAAGAGCCAAAAAAGCATAGAAAGAAGGCAAAAAGAAAAAGAAAGAGGCAGGAGCATAGGGAGTGCAGCTATCAGTCATTTACAGTAGCTGTAGGATGGGCCCCTAAAATAAACTCCACTGGTAGGCCCCGAAGCAGCTCAACTGGTGGGCCCCTAGAATCAGTTCCACCTGTGAGCCCTAGGTATCCCATTCCAACACAGGTTGTAGTTACCATACAGCTAGATTGCAGGGAGTGATCCATCAATGCTTCTCCAAGGCTCAGGATGAAAGTACAATGAATATTCTGAAATCTACACTTCTTTTCCATAATCTAAAATACTGCAAAACTTGACCATACTAGTATTTCATATTATACTGAGCGGGGTTGGGGGGGGAGGGTTTACTCTTAAATTCACTACTACTGCACCAAAGAATTTTTAGTGTGGAGTCTATTGGGTATTCAATGCAATCTTGCGAAAGGGATTTTTATGGCAGTCCTTAACATATGACTAGTGTTGCACTTTCTATTTGGGTAGGGCTGTACCCAAATTTTGTCAGCGATTGTGGGGAAATTGTGCAACCAGTCACCAGCATTTCTCCAGGGAGGAAAAAGGAAGTGTATCCAAACAATGAATGATACACTTCCTTTTTTCTGTTGGGGTAAAAGGCTGGTGATTGGTTGTTTAATATTCCCATGATCACTAGCAAAATTCAAACAGAATTTAAAGTCTATGGGAGAGCAACAACACCTTCATTCTTACACCCAAACAGGGCTGGAGAAGCTGGAATACAGCACCCCAGTCAATAGAATGGATACCGCTACATCTTAAGGCACAACACTTAGTCTATAAAAGCAACAGAAAAAAAGTCACACACTATTCACTCTCCCTGTCCTTGTACCACAGACATGACATAAACCTGCATCACCCACAAATTAAAAAGTGCCAGAAGCTAGTATTAATTGAACCACAGTTTGATCTTGAAAACATGGACATTGAATATCCCTGCCCATGAACGCAGCATGACCCTAAAAACCATAGCATGAACCCACAGAATTAAAAAGTGCCGAAGAAGTAGTCTTTGACCACCATTGTTAAGTTGAACTGGACCTTGACAACCGTCCCTGGACCTGCAGCAACCCTTAAAGGGATTTGCCACCAGACCAAGTACAGACCTTCCGTTCAGCATTAGAGCAAGATTGTAAACAAATCACGCTGAGTCAAGAAGCATGCAAGTGGAGAGAGGGGAGAGGAGGGGGGGTGAGGAATCCAAAGGGAGCGTCTCAAAACTTAAGTGAACTAATAACAGTATCAACATGGATTCAATACAGCAAGACTCAATGCTCATACACTGCACTGTCAGGAAGAAACCTTATCTGCTAAGCAGCTAATTTAATTTAAACAAATCACTCAGCAAGAGACCAAGAGATGCCTCACAGACCACACAACAGCCAGAGGCACAGGAGCTGCATAAGGATCTGTACATGTTCACTCAAATCATCAAACTATAAGCTGTTAATTCTGTATACAAAAGAGAATCACCTATTCTAAACAGCAGATTTGAAGCTTCTTCATTAGAATACAAGCAGGATCTAAAAACACTACAGTAGATTATTCTGTATACAAAGAAAACATATGCTACCACGGTGCCTTAAAAGACCATCTCATTCTGCCTGTCATCAGCTAAAGAAGTGATTCACGCAAGCGCGGCCCTTTCAGCTCCTGGGTCTTGACTAGGGAACTTTGTGGTAACCAAGGGGGTTGAGAAATCTAGTATGCTCTCAGAGTTTTCACTTTTCTCTTAACCACATATATTTTGAAAAGTGATTAAATACCACATTGTTGAGTAGGGTTCCCACGTTCAATAATTAAGCATGGTGGCAAAACCCTTTAAAAAACCTGTCTGACCCCCATTATTAAAAAGTGACGGAAAAAGGAGTCTTTTCATACACCATTTTAGTTGAACGAGACATTGACAAACCCTGTCCTGACGCTGCAGCATGACCCTAAACCTGTCTGACCCCCCAGATTTAAAACAGGCCGTGAAAAAGGGAGTCTTTCACCACATTTATAGCTCTGAAACTGAGGACATTGAGTCTATACGCCTGTTCGGCTGGGCCACAGCACATGACTCCAGAGGCACGGAGTTACAGCTGGGTGCGGTGAGCCACGCCCAGCGCTGGCGTTCATCAATCTATCTAACACGCAGGTTAAAATGCGCCTGAATGACGCAGCAACGAAAACTGTCGTGCTGACAGCAGAGTGTCGGAAGCGAAGTGTGAGAACTGCCAGTCCTTCCCAGTACACGTCAAGACCTGGGTTGCGCCTTCGCCCAAAATTGCAAACAATGCCGGTATACTTAGCAGTAGCACATACGTTATAAGTCCGAGCAGCCGTTAGTGAGTAACCTTGCTTAGTACCACCCCCTATATCAAAGTCACATAAACGTACACATAGGGCTGTATGGAGCAAAACTAATGAGAAACTTTACTTCTCATTTTTATATATTCATGTTGCAATAAAAAGACATAGTTCTATGCCGGAACACCTTTAGGGCAAAGAACTAAACAATGAAAACTGGCAGTACTTAGACTTGTATAGCTTCTCTATTTTTGAGGTGAGTGATAGTCCCATAGTAGACTAGTAGGAGCCGGGATCAATGCTGAGTTGCAGCCCAGGTGCCGCCATGCGAATGACGCACAGTTTCGGAAGGCACGCCTCCTTTCTCAAGCATGCGTTGTAAAGGCCACGTCATCCTCTTTATTCACTGACCATGATACAACAGGTGTGCATGCTCATGCTTATCTATAACAAAAAACACAATCATACTAACAATCAGCACTGGGTTAAAACATATAAAATATCTCAGAGCTTAGAGGACATAAAACAGGTAAACTGGAGAGCATATTTTACTAACGTGCAGTAAATTACAAATATTGCAACGTAAGACTCAAAGACTTCATATCTACACACCCCTTTGGTGCAATTGTAACCCATTGCTTGCAATCCAATACGCCTGACGCTCTGTAGTAGAGCCTAGTTTTATTTTGGCACTCTTATCTGAGATGTGTCACTTTCTGTTCAAGTATACCTACACCAATGTAATCACAGATATTATGTTGGTATTCATTGAAATGTTTCGCTACAAGTTGTTTCATCCAAAATTTTGGTGGGTACGTCTGAGCTACTCTATTTTCTGTTTTTAAAATATCTAATAGCACTTTTATGTGCCTTCCTGATTCTCACTGGTCCGGCCTGTCTGTCCAATATACCATTTGCTAGCGCATGGACAATTTAACAAATGAGTCGTAGATTACGTTGTTGCTATTGCAACTACAAAGTAATCCCTTTTACAACTGGCGTATCAATCCCTGACATGCCGGATGAGTTTTAATTGTTGAACCTTTAATACATTAGGCGGACAGCACTTGCGCTTGCAGCGTATACAATGCGATGTCTTTCCCATTTACGTTAGTCCCGAAGGGATTTTTTGTCTGGATATCTTGTTGGCGGCAAACTCAAGAGTGTATTAGGCTGTTGCCTATTGTCTTTATCCACGTTTACATCTGAAATTGAAACGTGCGTGGTTATGTGTCAACCTAAACAGGATGTCCAAACTTGTGAGGTTAGATTGAAGCAAGTGCCAAATAATTATTATGGTCATGCTTTTATACATGATGTTAGAATTCTTACATCATACGTGAAATGAAATTAAATTACGCACCGTTGTTTATTCGTTACTTCCCTTTAAAGAAACTCTTCTCTATTTTTTCTGAGCTCTGCTTCTAAACCTACTGTACCAATTTTTTCTCATTGTAACCTCTTTTCCACGAATTCGTTACCAATTCCCGGCGTGCATTATTTAAAGCGATACACATATCAACATCTGAAACAAATGCCGACTGCCCTTAATCATTTGCTTTTGTGATTGCCATAAATTATTGAAGGTGGGTATGAAAACTTGATCGATGGAGAATGTTATTGCGTTCTGATGGGTTTAGCGAATATAGTCGTTGTTTGGAATGTAGTTACTACTTGATCGCCTGACTATCAATTTTAATACATCAAATGATACTATTTCGTCTTCTGAATATTATGCTAAATCTTAATCACTGGATGTCGAGATTTGGAGATACCCCACAAATTCCCATTAGTTTGTTTCTCATTCCCCGTCACATTAAGTAGACGTCATCGACATAACGCTGCACAACTTTTATATCGTGTGGAAAAATCCGACAGTATGAACCATGATCAACTTCAAAACCTGAGATCATGAAAAGATTGGCTGCACTAGGCGCGACAGGCAGGCCATAGAAGAAGCCTTGGAATCTGTTAAAAAATATTCATTTCCCAAATCGAAAATAGTTTTTTTAGCAGCACCAAATCGAATACGTCATCCAAAGAAACGTGTATGTGTCGTATTGAGGTTAAAAGTTACAACATACATTAGCCGCTTCTCTTGAGAACTGCCTGTACGTGCCCAAATCATAAGGTACGTTGTCATAAAGTCGACTTAAATATCAAGTTGTCACATGAACAAGTGACGTCATCCCATACTCCACGGCTTGCCCCTCCGTAATGAGAGTGTGCGGACCAATCTGAGACTTCACTTGAAATACTGGTGTTAACGCTCCTGTTACACCAGGTGCTCTTTTTCCTTGCATTCTTATCTCATTTTACTCCAACGTGCTGGAGGAAATTGGTCTCTCGTACCTGTTTTCTGTCTCCATGTGCTCCACCACTCCATGCTCCTTGAATAACCTACATCTGGTCAGTTTTCCTGTACCTCCGCTTGTACAATTCTGAGTGTGAAGAATTTTTTATTAACAGCCAATTTTGTACCCAATGCAAGTTTTATTAGTAGATTACATTCTAGAAAAACACATTATTTAAAATAGGATGTTGAATCCCACCATGAGTCTTCGTTTCTACCTCTTTTGTTAACACATAATAAAGGTTGTCTCATACAGTGATTGATAGCTATGTTAAAGATCTTGCAAAACAAGTAATTTTTGCCAATATGTGCCCATTAAAACAGCTGTTCACCTACACTATATCCTGTTTCTGACAGCACCATACACCTATGCAGCCAATCTTGACAATTGTGAAGAAACAATGTCTAGTTCGAGACAAAAAATTTATAATCTAATAGGACCTGTAGTATTGTCGCATTTCAAACGCATGGCATGTGACCAAAACAATCATAGAAAATGACGAGAGCGTCACCACTGAAAAAGTCGTGCAGGGAAAGAAACTTCCACTCTGAAGCCACATGGTCTGTCCAAAGGACCCCCATGATTATAGCTTATCTCACAGCAACAAGACCCCAAAAAATTAAAATATGACTTCTCAGCTCACTGTTCATAAAATTGTGAGGTGAAAATGCCACTTAAAAGCCACATTTTCTGTTCAAAAGGGACCTCATAATTAATGGCTGGTATCTCACAGCAACAGACGCCAAAAAATTATAAATATGGACTTCTCAGCACTGTTAAAAATTGTCTGAGTGGAGAAATGCACTTAAAGAGCCACATATTCTGTTCCATAGGGACCATAATTATTGTTGTATCTCACAGTCAACATGACCCCAAAAAATTATAAAAATGACTTCTCAGCCTACTGTTAAAATTGTGAGGCCAACTTACCCCCAAAACCATTGACAAAGCTAAAAATTAGTAAAGAAGGAAGTAGTAAATGGAGCATATTGGATTTGTCATGAAACCTTGGTTGTCTTTATACAGGTCTCCTCACAGCAAACACAGCAAAATGACACTGTTTGGGAACTGAGAATAAAATTGCATAAGAAATGATCATTTAAAAAATAAGTTTTTCAGAGGCGATTTCTGTTTGGAGAGACATAGAAAGTATGACCCAGCAACTAAATCGGTGAGGCCATCCTCCGGCGAATTGATGGTGGGGCCACAACATCATGCAGAGCGCTCCATGCCTGATTCCTCTTGATGAAAGTCAAAACGATCCACATTATCTTTTGAAAGCCGATGCGTTTGTCAGTAATTACTCCTCCGGCTGTGCTGAAGGTCCGCTTCTAGTATATTGAAGCTGGTCTGCTGGCAGACAAACACCCCCTCAATGGGGTGGGCGTAGCGAGCTCGGGCCATTCGTCCATTTGTGGATACCCAGAAGTCTATTGGGTCCGTAACACATCCCAAAAACATCGTGTTTGAGAATAGGGCGGGGGGGGGGGGGGGGGGGGGGGGGGGGGGGAGGGGGGCGTGCCTCAGAATAGTAGTGACCATGTCTTGAGGCTGGTTCCCCCCACCACTCTGGTGTCTTTGTATGTGTGCCCTGCATTGCATGCGTTGGAGTGAGTTGCTAAATAAACGCCGATGTGCAAGAGGTCACCCATTACGGCCTTCTGCGCACCTTGCCTCTGCTGCTACGGCACCTTGGCACTCTACTGACCGCTGTCACGTCGGCTGCCGTTAAGTTCACAACGTGACATTTGAAGAACGTGAAGGCAGACGCAACAGAATTCACTCACCGTTGTCTCCCCAATCAGCAAGGTCTCTCCCACATCCTCCTCATTTTACTCTCTATTCTGGTGGGTGGAAGGAAATGCTGAGTTTTGTTTGCCCATGGCCCCTGCACAAACTCCTTCGAAACCACACCGACTAGCAGCTAACTCTGGGCCCATCCAGTAACTGTTTGTCCTTTTGAAGGCCTTAATGCGAGATCATGTTTGGAGGAAATGGAGCATACCAAGGCACTCAGTGAGAGATGAGCCTTATATTTATCCCAGCTCTGGGTCAAGGGTCACTACAACACTAGATCTTCCTCATCTTCCCTCCTCCGCCTCAATTCGCGCGAATCTCTTTCCAAGCAGGGACGTCGGAAAACATCGGTGGTCTAGGAATACCTCCTCCTACACACACACTCCTCCTCCTCCTGCCTCACTCCGCTGGCGGTTTCCCCGGCAGTCAGCTTTCAACATCAGCCCTGACTTGCCTGAGATGATGCACCCTGAGAGACTGATGCGCACCTGTCACTAGCTCTGACCGAACCACTGCCTAATGAAGACGCGATGAATGGTGAAACTGTCGTGCCTAGTGGATTTGACGGAGAGAAAGGCTCCTGTCCGCATCTGTGTCCCGTCTCCGTCCTCCGTCGCTGCGGGACCTAGTTGTTTCAGAGTGTCTCAACGATCGTTCTGCAGAACTAAGATCACCACAATAGATCCTTCAATTGCTGACAACAGGCCTTGTCCGCACTGACCATTTAAGGGGACTTCTCAAAACTTATTTATCCATGCAGCATAAGGCCGATAAAAGCCTGCTGCTGTATCTATCAGCCCTTTGATCTGTAAGTGTAGGCTTGTAGTTTTTTGGTAAATTATGACCTTCTATTTTGTGGTTTTGTTTTTGTTGATAGAGTAGGCACCTCGCAAGACCATGAGTGAGCATTGCCGTTGGCCTTGCGAGCTTGCGTTAGCTGTATTACTGCGTATTCAACTAATTCTCATAATTTGATAATTTTCCCAGCATTGTAGTGGGCTGGTGTGTGGCGGGAGAGGAAAGGGTGGAGGGGACTTAGGGACTCTCTCTCTACTGACACTTTTTGTGCGAAGTGCACCTTCTAAGTGCTGGGGCGCTTGGCCCACAAACTTTTTTTTTTTCCTTCTTTTTATCTCAGATGTTGTGGTAGACTCGAACATAAGCTGATATCCAGCATGGTGTAGAGCGTGTACAGATTGGCGGTTTACCCTCTCACTCGTATCGCTTTATCATATGCAATTCGTCATGCAGGTATTTGTTGCATTTTAGCAGTCTTCCATGTGTTCAATATTGTGGTGTTTTCTTGCATGCTGGTGTGAATTCGTACCTAGAGCATTTGCTCATTAATTCACGGCACCTGCCTATCTTTTCCATGCAGCATAAGGGGCCATAGAAGCCTGCTGCTGGTATCTGATCAGCCATTGAGCTGTAACGGATATAGCTTTGAGTTTTTTGGTAAATTATGTCCATTTATGTGGTTTTGTTGTGTTGAATTGTAGGGACTCGCAAGACATGAGAGACCTTGCCGTTTGGCAATGCGAGCTTGCGTTACTGTAGCTACTGTTCAACGAGAATAACTCATAATTACATGATATTTTTCCGCAGCATGCTTATCTTTTTGCCCAAAAATACTGGGAGCTTAGGGTACAAGTATTTTGTGCATGTCACCTTCCGTAAGTGCTGGGACCGGCTTGCCCACAAACTTTTTTTTTCTTTATTTTTGTTTGTGTGGTGATGAAAGCTGATATCCATGCATGGTGAAGTCTGTACATATGCGTGTACCCACTGTATCGCGCTTTATCCATTGCACTTCTCATCAGGTATTGGTTGCATTTTTAGCAGTTTTTTTTTTTTGTTTTTGTGTTTTCCGTGTTATAATGTTGGTTATTTTGCATGCGAGGAGTTTGAATTCGCACCTAATTCATTTGCTCATTAAATTAACGGCACCAGCATCTTATCCCATGCAACACCATAAGGGGCCATAGAAGCCTGCTGGCTGTATCATATCAGCGCATTGAGCTGTAAGGTGTAGCTTTCTGTTAGTTCTTTTGTAAAATAGTCCCATTTTTGTGGTTTTGTTTTTGTTGAGCATAGTGAGTACGGGACTCGGCAATGACATGAGGACTCCTTGCCAGTTGGCTTGCGAGGCTTGCGTACTGTAGCACTGTATCAACTAATACCTCATACTTGATATATTATTCGCCACATGTTTATCTTTTTGGCCCAAAAATACTGGGGAGGCTACCACCTTAGGGGTACAAGTATTTTGTCAGTGCACCTCTAAAGGTGCTGGCGGCTATCGCGCGCGAAACTTTTTTTTTTTTTGTGGGATGATATAAGCTTGACCTATCTCTCTCAGCGATGGTGTATCTGTACAGATGGCGTTACCCTCGTGTATCGCTTTATCCATTGATGCAATTCTCAACAGGTATTGTTGCACATTTTTAGCAGCTTCCCATGTTATATAATGTCAGGTTTTTTTGCATGCTGGTGTGAATTGGAGTAGTGATCCTAGAGCATTTGCTCTATAATTCGAGCGCGAGCGCCTGCCAACTTTCCCATGCAAGCCATAAGGGGAGCATAGAAGCCTGCTGTCTGTATCAATCAGCCATTGATACTGTAAGTGTAGCTCTATGTAGTTTTTGGTAAACTTATTCCCTTTTTGTGGTTTATGGTTCTTCTCAAATGGCAAGGCTGGTGCAGAGCCTTTCTCACCTGCCTCCACTCTCGGTGCTAGTGCTCAACTCCTCTCCGCGAGGTCCGCCAACCGCATGCTTGTCAGGCCATGTAGGTCCCCTTCGTACTGCGTATATGGCATTGCGTCTGCTGCCAACAAATCGCTGAGAGCATGTGGAGGGTGGAATTCCAGCGTGTTGCCACGTCCAACACAGAGACGGTTGACGGGGAGAGCCGAAGCTGAACGCTTGCAACGCATCCAGCGGGACGAACAGCGCCCAGGGTGACACAGCGCGCGAGTCGTGAGAAGTGCGAACTTATACCTCGAGCCTTCTTCAGCAGGCACAGTCCAGACCCACGAGGTAGCTCTTTAGAAATTTTCAGGACGACAAAGGTTTCATGACATGTGGAACCAGGCAAGCGCGAATGTGCTGCCAGCCTACCGCATCTTATAAGTGCGGACACCAGCAGATTTTCGCCCTTTATCGCATACCACCTCCTCCTGAACACACAGGTTTTCTTGTCCACCCGCAGCCAGCAGCACTCCGCTCTCTAGCAAGTTGCAGCGACAGAGCGTCCACAGCTCCTGGCTGTGTGGGGACGGTCTCCAAGACGATTAATTTCAAAACGGCTTGGTTTCTCTGGGCACGTGATGCCACCAGAGACTTAGGGGGAAAAGCCTGCCACCATCGCCTGCGGTTTGAAGAACGTGCGCCGAGCTGAGAGCCCCGTCACGCCCCCCAGAGACATCCTACCCATCTCACTGCCTACAGTGAGCTGTCACAGAGAATATAGTGAGCCTTGGCCGTGGCTAATAGTCCTTTGTCGGTGGTCAGATTGACTTCACACACACACGGCCACAGATGCAGAACATGCGCTTGAAAATTTTCGATGACACGTGGCTAGTCCAGGGCAGGACGGCTTTTCTCTGCGCAAAGAAAATGCCTGCTCGCATCTGTTATTGGGGCAGGGCAGAGGGACATGACGTGGACGGAACCCATCTTGACCACCAGACGTGAGGCTAACATTTCGCAAAGTATCGAAAAGCCTGCAATGCGACATTCAGGCTTTGCTTTGGGATGTTTCGTGTATTTAAAGTGTTTCTTCTTCGAGGGGGCGGGCGCGGAGAGGCGCGCGAGGTTAGGGCGTGACCATATCTCTATATCTCTGCTGCTCGAACTGCCCTATACGGCGTGCAGGTCGTCAAAACCTGGCGGAATCACAATGAGGAGATGGGTCTCTGGTGGTTCTGAAGAGTGGTATCTCTTGGGCGACGGTGGGGGGAAAGGGGGGCTGTAGGGGGGATCGTGGGGGAGGATAATCCCTAATCATTGACTCTGAGAGACCATGGGCATGAGGAAGCGCTTGGTGGTGGCGGAGTGAGGAGAGATGCGGAGAAAGAGGGCTGTGATAGTACCCGCCGGTTGGAGGCCCGGCCTTGCGTCGGTCTGCCTTTTTTGGCCAAGTATTCCCTCCATTTCAACACATGCATTCGCTACATGTGACTAGACAGTTGGTGGTTGGTTAACCACCTTAAGGTTCTTGCCTCTACTTATCGTTTACGCAAAGGCGGCATATGACATCGCTGGTGAAATCAGAGGCTTGCGTCAAAGAAAGGCGTCAGGCGATAGAAGCGTCCTAGACCTTTTGAACGGCGATAAGCGAGGAGGCGTGGGGTTTCCGCTGACCTGGCTGGCGGTATATATCACACACCCCCTTCTGCACACAGCCTCTCCTTTTTGTAGCGGCGGGGGGGCGGGGGGGGGGAAAAAAAAAGGGGGACCCTTAAGTTTTACGTTACTCAAACACGGTATTGCACTACCCCACACATCTTCCTCCTCAGTCCACTGATAAGCGCTCGCAAGCAAATTCAGCTGAAAAGACCACGATGGAACCAGTAATGTCGTCATCATCATGCATCACTCAACAGCGTGTAGTGACTTGGTCGTACCTGACTTCCACGACGCCGTCATTCCAAAGGCTGCGTGCTAAAAAAAAATAAAAAAAAAAAAAAAAGAAAACAAAGCAAGAGGCACTCAGCGGG
Organism: Phyllomedusa bahiana; assembly: GCA_025379985.1. Lineage (NCBI taxonomy): Eukaryota > Metazoa > Chordata > Amphibia > Anura > Hylidae > Phyllomedusa > Phyllomedusa bahiana. The sequence goes on from JAODAL010011947.1 coordinate 57,324, forward strand.
AGCGTTTGCCAACACAGCCCGGGATTATTTGCGCCAATTGACCGGCTCTTCTCCTCCTCGGGGGGGGGAGGGGACGGGGGGGGTGGGGGGGGGGGTTTATGGTATTCAGTAACTGGGCTATCAGAGCAGACTAACCACACACATTGATATTTTAACATGCAATTCTGTACAAAAAAAAATTTTGTATACAAAGATGGTATTAAGTCAAAAATGGATTTGACACAGGTGGCTACACGAATTGACATTTGGCTGCTATCATGTTGGACGGTGCTTGATGATGCGATGACGACATTTGTGGCCGGTGACTGGGAGGAGAGGAGGTAAGACTGCTGGATGCAAGGTTGCATTAAACCACTGTAGACAGATTGGCGACGCTTGTTCGTTACTGAGATATCACCGAAGGCACCCTGACCCAGCTGCGAGGACAGCCTGACGGTGCCTGGCAACTGATGATCCCTGGCATGCGTGTTGGCCGCCAGCACTGAAGGAGCACCTCTCTCGTACCATCTACCTCCATGTACTCACCCACGCTCTATTGCTCGCTTACCACCTGAAATTTCGCTCCATGTTCAGAACCATATAAAAATTGTGAGAACATGGAATAGTTATTAGGAAAGTCTCTTTATTAACACAGACGCAAATCACAGCTATTCTCAAATTCCCTCTAATCAAACAAATTGCTGGATTCAAATCACACCTGCAAGTGTCTCTATCAACAAATCTGGACTGGGCAAAAGTGCAAAAAACACTGGAGTCTCATCTCGTTTTTCGTTATTATGACACGGTAGTTAACTTTTGTCACTTTCAATTCACTGTGGTGACTATAAAATTGCTGTTTTCAGATTACGTGCAAGCTGCTTCAATGAAACAAAGCTGTATGCGCCAAAGTCAAAAAAACACGTATCTGGTATGTTTTCCGTATAAATACATCGTTATTTTTTGCACCTTTCAGATTCACCTGTGGTTGCACGTATATAAAATCCTTGTCTGTTTAAGATTTACGTGCAAGACTGCGTCGCAGCTATGCCCGCGCGCGTGCTGTAGTCCGCGCCAAAGGTCAAAAACACGTATCTGTTATGTTTTCGTATAATACACGGGTAATTTTTGCACCTTTCAATTCACCTGGTGTGGAATATAAAATTGCTGTTCTATCTCAGATTTACGTGGCAAGCTGCGTCTCAAAAGAAATCAAAGCTGTAGTCGCACAAAGTCAAAAAACACCGTATCTGTTATGTTTCGTATTAATACACGGTATTTTTTGCAACTTTCAATTCACCCTGTGTGACTATAAAATTGCTGTTTTAAGATTTCACAGCACCCACATACGCTAACATCGCGTCACATGAACAAAGCTGAAGTGCTGTCGCACAGATCACGCGCGCGACACGTATCTGTTATGTTTTCGTATAATACACGGTATTTTTTGCACACACACACACAACACATTCACGCTGTGCGTGAAATATAGAATTGCTGTTTTAAGATTTACGTTAGATGATTGCGTCAATGAACAGAACTTCGTACGGTGCGCAAAAGTCTCACTCAAAAACACGTAACCCTGTATATGTTTGATATGAGCAGCGAACTGTATTTTTTTGCACCTTTAGCAATTCACCTGTGGTGAATATCAGAATTGCTGTTTTAAGATTTACGTAGATGCTGCGTCAATGACAGTACTGGGTCGCAAAAGTCAAAAAACACGTAACTGTTATGTTTGATATAATATACTGTATTTTTTGACACACTTTCGCGAGCGCTGTGTTGACACATGCGAGCGTGAATGACTGCGTGTTTATAAAGCATTTACCAACAAAACTACCCCGACCCCTTTTATCACACCCGAACTCGAACAAGTGTGCGTCAATGAACAGTACTGGGTGCGCAAAAGTCAAAAAACACGTAACGGTTATGTTTTGATATAATAAAAACTGTAATTGTTTTCACTTTCTGATTCACCTGTGGTGACTTATAAAATTGCTGTTCACACACATTTACGTCAAAGCTGCGTCAATGAACAAAGCCTGTAGTGCGCCAAAGTCAAAAAACACGTATCTGTTATGTAATATTTCCCGAGTATAATACACGGTATTTATTGCACCGTTTCAATATCACCTGTGTGCGTGACTAGTAAAATGCTGTTTTAAGACATTTACGTCATGCTGCGGTCAAAGATCAAAGCTGTAGTGCGCCAAAGTCAAAAAAACTATCTGTTAAGTTTTCGTATAATACTCTGTATTTTGCACCTTCTTCCGATTCACCTGTGGTGATTATAAAAATGCGTTTCATCAGATTTTACGTGCAAGCTTCGTCAATGAACGAAAGCTGTAACGAGATGCGCCACAAAGTCAAAAAACACGTATCTGTTATGTTTTCGTACAAACTATACCCGGTAACACTATTTGCAATCCTTTCAATTCCACCTGTGTTGACTATAAAATTGCTGTTTTTAAGATATTACGTGCAAGCTGCGTTCAAGAACAAAGCTGTAGTGCGCAAAGTCAAGATAAACACGTATCTGTTATGTTTTCAGATAATAAAATGTATACTTTCCATTGCACCTTTCAATTTCACCTGTGTGTCTATAAAATTGCTGTTTTCAGATTTACGTGCAAGGCTGCTTCAATGAACAAAGCTTAGTGCGCCAAAGTCAACACACAAACGCGTATCAGTGTTATTTATATATATCGTATAATAAAATGTATTTTCTGCACCTTTCATCTCTACTCTCTTCTCCTCATGTTGGTGACTATAAATTGCTGTTTTAAGACACAGAATTACGTGCAAGCTTGCGTCAATGAACAAAGCTGTAGTGGCGCATAAGTCAAAAACACAACATCTTTATGTTTCGTATAATAACACGGTATTTTTTGCACCATTTCAATTCACCTGAGTGGTGCACATAAAAATTGCTGTTTTAAGATTTAATGTGCAGAGCTGCGTCATTGCACAAACATGCTGGTAGTGCGCCGAAGTAAAAAACATGTATCTGGTCACACTACATTTTTTTCACACACACACACATACACGTTATTTTTTCACCTTTCGATTCACCTGTGGTGACTAGCTAAAATTGCTGTTTCCAGATTTACGTGTGCAAGGTTGGATATATGACCACAAAGTAAAAGAGGTAAAATGTGAAAATGAACACCTATCCGAAATGTGATACTGATATAATAATAGTGGAGTTGTACCTAACACAGGAGACCTGCAGTCACAGAAATGAATGATGTATCCTATTAATTTCAGGCTGCCCAATCGCGAAATATTTCAATAGCAAACTGTTAATATAAGAAATAGTTGCAGTGTCAAAGAATGTCTACACTACACAAACACAACTCTCACACACTGGTGAACTTTATCCAGTGTTCTTTATAGAGCTTGTATTGTGTTCGCGCGCGCGCCTGCCCACCCCCCTTTTCCTCCGGTGACTTCTTACAGCTGGTTACGATGGCTCCTTCTTAAAGACTTCCTAGCCTAACTACATAACAAAAAACTTCCAATCTCTCTAACTAACATATCTATGTAAGGATCACAGATAATAGTGAGAGGTTTCTCTGTAGCAGAAAGTAGAATAATTTACGCTCGAGCGCTTTTGGTTCCACAGGCAGAGCGCCAACCTGTCCTACTCCGTATGAGACTGCTGAGAGACCTGAGGCTGAACCAGGAAAAGCTGTTCCTCACATTAAAACAGGTCTGAAGTTGATTTTTCCGCAAATGTCGCAACCATAGCACATCCCAGTCAATGACGTCGCACACTACATCTCGTCCCTGCACGTATTCTGTAATCATGATTTGTCTGGCCGCCAAAATTACAGAAGCGCCGAAATGACGCAATCTTAATAGAGTGATGCACAGATTTTAGCCTTAATATCGCATGTCTAAATTTCTGATCGACCATAAAAACCCTTGCCGATTTCAACTTTGTCGATAATAATCGCTCAACACTAGTCATGATTCATACTACAATCCAAGCTCTGGACTGCGGACACCCTCGACTACCACCCAATTGTGACAGTACAATCTGGCTATGGATCCCACTGATGTGCCTGTACTTGACATCCGTCACATCGCAGCTGTAGTGACTCATCAAGGCATCCGTCAGAAGCAACTTTTTCAGATGCTACAGACCATTACAGCACAACTCTCAAAAACTGCTTCTGAACCTGCACCTGCTATAGCTCTGCCCCCAGCTCCCATTGCCAGTCCTAGTCTGCACCTTCCACTGCTATCTCATTACCACGGTGACCCCAAAACATGTCGTGGGCTTCTAAGTCAGTGCACCATTCAGTGAGGTCCAGGCGCATCAATTCCCATTGGATTGAGCAAAGGTGGCCTTCATTATTAGTTTGCTCTGCAATGAAGCCTTGGCCTGGGCCAGACCTCTGTGTTAGCAATGAGATTCATTGATGGCTAACCAGCAAGAATTTTTAAAGTGCTTCCACAAGGTTTTTGAAGAGCCCAGGAGCGATTCCTCTGCCACGGGATCCTTGCTCCTTTTACATCAAGACAATTCCACATTGGGGCAATATACCATGTAATTCCGCACCCTGGCCTCCAAGCTAGCCTGGTATAATGAAACTCTAATAGCAGATTTCTGGACTTGCTGGGCAAATCAAGGACAATCTGGCTGGCTAAGATCTCCCTACTGCTTTGGACTATCTTACCACTCTGGCCTCCAGAGTTGATGTCCATTTTGCTGAGAGACAACTGGAGCTTTGTCAGTAAGAATAGTCCATCCAGCCTTTCAGACTGCTTTGCCTGGCACCCGTCTTCCAAGGACCATCACTGCCTCTATCGATGGGTTCTCTTGATGAACCTATGCAGGTGGAGAAAGTTTATCTAACAGAGAAAAAACACATGAGCAGGCACAGTCTGAGCCTTTGCCTGTACTGTGGCAATACTGAATATTTCAAGAGAAACTGCCCAGTTTGTCCGACCTCCTCCCGAAAACTTCGGTGTCTAGACCTCATGGGAGAGACGTTTCTAGGCAAAGGCACTTCTACATGCCTGCGCACGTTGGTAACTCTCAGCACCTAATCTGGATTTGAATTCCCTGCTTTCCTGGACTTTCTAATATAATTAACTCGTCTCTGGTCTCTAGATTCCATCTACCAGTCACTTGTCTAGACAAGAAGATATCTTCTGTTAATGGAGAGGTCGTAAAGAGATCTGTTCTGCACTGTACTGAACTGCTAACACTACTAGTTGGGGCATTGCACTACGAGAAGATTATGTTCCACGTTTTCCCATGCTCTACCTCAGCAGTTCTCATGGGTCTTCCATGAGCCAATCTTGTCTGGTGCAACTCACTTCTTCGCCTGAGCTCCCGACTTCGCTTTCAGGTCTTCCCTTGTGTAAGGAAATTGAGCCTCTGAAAGCACCTGATCATTAAGGAGCAGTGATGACACTGAAATAAGTTTTTTTTTATATAACTGTCATGAAAGAGTGTTATGTAAATTATATTTCAGAGAAGCCGTTGTCTTGCTTACTTGTGACCCGGGGTAAGCTCTACTGTCAATGTTCTAATCATGTGTAAATCAGTTACTTCTCTTTGGCCATTAGAGGGCGCCAAAAGTACCAGCACACAGCATGGTTGGTTGTACAGCACAGGACTAAAACAGTCAAACCTAGTGTTGTGCATGCTAGAAAAAGGGGAAGAGACAGAAGTTGCTGGAACACTGTTGGAGGAGGGGATTCTGGGTAGTTTAGGTCCTATGAGACAGAGTGAAGGACACAGAAGATGGGAGAGACAGTAAAGACAGAGTCCTGTGTGTGTGCTGCAGCAATAGCACAACAGACAGTCAAGAGAGCAGCCAGCAATCACAGCTCAGGAGTGACAGGATATGACTGGTGAACCCTCAGGTATCTGTAAGTGTATTACCCCCCCCTGTAAGCAGTTAAACTGTGTGAATGCCAGGAGCCATTTGCATTGCTGTTATCATCAGTGTTTGGGAGTATTTAAAATACAAGTAATTAAAAGAGTATTTAAAATACTTGTCAGGTATTTGTATTTTGTAATACAAAATACTTTTTTTATTCAGTATTTTGTATTTGTAATTAAAATACTTTTAGGAAGTATTTTTAGTATTTTAATTACTTTCTAAATTAAAAAAAAAGTTGTAATTTAAATATCCCTCCTTATCGCACCCCCCCGGGGGAGTGAGCGGGGGGCCGGCACTTTGCCGGCCCATAGACTTGCATTACCAGCGGCGCGTATACGCCGCTGGTAATTCACATGCCACTTTCTCACCGCCCGGCGGATTCGCCGAGCCGGGAGAGGAGACGTAATCCATAGTTCTCTCTGAGAACTGTGGATTACCATAATGACTGGGCCGTTTTCAGCCCGTAATTTGCGCACTCCGGCGCGTAATTACGGACCGAAATATGGCCCATTTTAAGCCGTGTGAACATGGCATTAAAAAAAAAACAACAGCGTGAGTCACGTCATCACTCTCGCGTTTCCCATATCTCGTTCGAGGTGCGACAAGAGGAGGGAAAATTCCAGCGCGTTCCAGCAACGCAAGTCCGCCTTGTCGTGAAGCGTGATTTCTGTTTAGTTGTGAATCAGCCCGATCGCGTAATCCATTCCGTAAAATTACCGTATATACTTGAGTATAAGCCGACCCGGAGATAAGCCGAGGCCCCTAATTTTACCACAAAAAACTGGGAAAACATATTGTCTCGAGTTAAAGCCGAGGGGGGGGAAACCCACCATTGCAGATAAAAAGTCTGGTCATGTGCATTACAGCTTAGTAACTCCATGTGTCTCATAGTAATAGCAGTTAACAGTCCAAGACACACAAAGTCCAGCTCACCTGAATGAATGATTGTTTGTGGACAGCCAGCAGGTGCACGGATCTGGCTGGGAGGCACCACCTGTGAACTAGAACAAGAAGTCCGCATGGATGGCGGGAAAAGATCCAGCACCGTTGGTAAATAAAATAATCTTTTTATTGTATCAAAATCATTAAATCCAGACACGACAGCAGAGAAACATATGTTCACTCAGTGAACATATTTAAAGGAAATCAAAACCAATGACGTGTCAGAACACATATCATGTGACATGAAGCAAATAACATACGTTTTTTAGAACATATTTAAAGACACAGGAAAAACATGTATGACAAAGTCTCCTTGCAAAAAAAAAACAAAAAAAACATGAAAATAAATGTGAATAGATGTGAGGAGAGGGGGAAAAAAAGGAGAACATAACATAACATTTTTTTTCTTTTTATTCACACTCATTTTTATGTTCTCCTTTTTTCTTTTTTTTTTTTTCCTCACAGCTATTCACACATTTATTTTCATGCGTTTTTTTTTTGTTTTTTTTTATCCAACGGTGCTGGATCTTTTCCGCCATCCATGCGGACTTCTTGTCTCTAATAGCAGTTAACCCCCTCATGTCTCTCATATTAACCCCCTGTGTGCCTCAAATAAGAGTTACTGATATGTGAGAGACATGGAGGTAATAATTAGGTATCTTCATAATTAAGGTCCTTTATTAGTACCCCCATGTGTCTCACATATTAGTAACCCTTATATAGGGCACAAAGGGGTTAATATGAGAGACATGATGGGGTTAACTGCTATTAATGTGAAGCACATAGAGTTACTAAAACTAAATTAATATCCCCAAATGCCTGACATTAATAGGCATAGTAACTAAAGGAAGGTACCTGTATGTTTCTCTTTACTTTAGCATCCTCTCCTCCATGTGACAGACATCTTCTTTAGGAGTCAGACACAATGAATCCTGGCCACTGACATATCTGCAGGGTAGATGCTAATCCTAGTGGGCTAAAGACCGATCTATTTTTTGTTTTTATTAAATTTTTTGTTTACATTTTTCAAGTAGTTTAGTATTTGTAAACTACTTTTGAAGTAGTATTTAGTATTTGTATTTAAAATACTTCAGGATTAAAGTATTTAGTATTTGTATTTAAAATACTTCAGTCATAAGTATTTTGTATTTAAAATACTTTCCCAAAGTATTTTCCCGAACCCTGGGTATCATTGATGTTTACTGAAGTTACTTTATGGAGAATGGACTTGAATAAAGCCTGTTAAATCGCCCTACAGTGGAACCTGTTACCTTTGATGTGTGCTGTGAATAGGATAATTACAAGGGCCCAACTCATTGCAAACCCCCCCAGTTCCCTCAGAATCCTAAAGAACTCTTCATACCCCACGCTGAAACCCTATCACAGTGGCGTGTGGTTACATTTTGGTGGCCCGTACGGGGATTTTGAGCGGAATCTGAAGTAAAAACAGGGGTGAACACCCTGAAGAGTGAGGGCCCTCAGGCAACCTGAGAGGGTCTCCAGGGGGCCAGACCAGAGTGAGGGACGGAAGATTTCAGCAGCGCAGAGGAAAGGTTCATCAGCGCTTTCCCTCCAGTGATTTCCGTGCCACTTTACCTGCAAAGGCTGAAGCCAAGCATTAGGGGGATAGCTTACTGCCCGCATAGCCCAGTCATATCCGCAGCACAGATAACTGTCAGCACAAGGCAGCAGAGTGCCCTGCAGCAAGTTAACTCAGTCTTAAAGGGCCAGCACACACAAAAAGAAAATCCACACAAATTCAGCCATGGATGTGGAGAAACACATCAATAAGATCACTGAGTCTCTGCTGCAGTTGTCCTATGCAAAACTAGGAAAAGTCACAAGATTTATGAAACTACCAGAGGACCATCTTGCTCGTGCACATAATCGCCGACATCTTTTGACAGCCCTGAATCGATTACTGGATGAGATGGAATATAGTGAGGAAGTGGATGCTATGTTGGCCTTTCTTCAGAAACTAACTCAGTTTACAGTGTTCGGGAGTATTTAAAATACAAGTAATTAAAATAGTATTTAAAATACTTGTCAGGTATTTGTATTTTGTAATCAAAATACTTTTTTATTCAGTATTTTGTATTTGTAATTAAAATACTTTTAGGAAGTATTTTAAGTATTTTAATTACTTTCTAAATTCAAAACAAATGTTGTAATTTAAATAGCCCGCCTCACCGCACTTAAAAAAAACCAACAGCGCGAGTCACGTCATCACTCTCGTTTCTCGTGCGAGGTGCGACGAGAGGAGGGAAAATTCCAGCGCGTTCCAGCAACGCAAGTCCGCCTTGTAGTGAAGCGTGATTTATTTTTAGTTTTTAATCATCCTGATCGCGTAATCCATTCTGTAAAATTACCGTATATACTCGAGTATAAGCCAACCCAGATATAAGCCGAGACCCCTAATTTTACCACAAAAAACTGGGAAAACGTATTGTCTCGTGCAGAAGCCGAGGGGGGGGGGGGGGGGGAATCCACCATTGCAGATAAAAAGTCTGGTCATGTGCATTACAGCTTAGTAACTTCCTGTGCCTCATAGTAGCAGTTAACTCCATCATGTCCCTCACATTAACCCCCTGTGTGCCTCAAATAAGAGTTACTGATATGTGAGAGACATGGAGGTAATAATTAGGTATCTTCATAATTAAGGTCCTTTATTAGTACCCCCATGTGTCTCACATATTAGTAACCCTTATATAGGGCACACAGGGGTTAATATGAGGGACATGATGGGGTTAACTGCTATTAATGTGAAACACATGGAGTTACAGAAACTAAATTAATATCCCCAAATGCCTGACATTAATAGGCATAGTAACTAAAGGAAGGTACCTGTATGTTTCTCTTTACTGTAGCATCCTCTCCTCCATGTGACAGACATCTTCTATAGGAGTCGGACACAATGAATCCTGGCCACTGACATATCTGCAGGGTAGATGCTAATCCTAGTGGGCTAAAGGACTTCTGATCCATTTTTTGTTTTTATTAAATTTTTTGTTTACATATTTCAAGTATTTTAGTATTTGGAACATACTTTTGAAGTAGTATTTAGTATTTGTATTTAAAATACTTCAGGATTAAAGTATTTAGTATTTGTATTTAAAATACTTCAGTCATAAGCATTTTGTATTTTGCATTTAAAATACTTTCCCAAAGTATTTTCCCGAACACTGTCAGTTTATTGACAATTTGCGGGCTGGGGAACCAGAAACAGTTCAGGCAATAGAAAGTGACATGTCTTCCCAACTGACACAGCTGAAGGAGCTAAAAGACCAATTAATTGCTTTACAAAAGACAGTGCAGGAATCTGCAAAGACAGTTGAGAAAGTGGTCAGTCCTGATAAAGTTCCAAGCTGCTCCAAACCAGACATAAAGAAGATCAATCCAGCCCAAGAGATAACCATCCGCAAAGAATTCAAAATAAATGGCCAAATTGGTGAACGAGAACAGAAAGAGAGACTGTCTTACACTAACCTGATTCACCAGATAGACTTGGGAATACACAAGGGCTATCAGGAGAGAGATTATTGAGGCTGTAGTGAAAGCCATTAGTCCAGGGTTGCATCTCAGGAATATGTTAGAGATGAAGACCAACCGCCACCTTGCTCCAGTTAAGAACAATATTAAAAGGGCATTACAAGGAAGAAAGCACCTCTGATTTGTATCACAAACTGATTAACATCTCTCAAGACCGCAAAGAGTCCCCTCAAGACTTCTTGTTCGATAGCCATTGCTACTCAAAGAAAAACTGTTGTTATTGCATCCATAATAATAAGAGCTGAGGTAGAGGTTTGATGTGGGGCGCTGTTCATAAGAGAATTCCTTCCTGAGGTCAATAATGGACATGGGTTACTTAGTGGAAACATCAAGTTCCAGCTAAAACATTACCATGAGGAACTCTTTTTATCCCAGATGAATGTTGATAGAGAAGATGAATGAGGCATCTATCTTGAGCTAGAGAAGAACAAAAGCTAAAAGAATGTGGCTTCCACTGGTAAAACGGCGGAAGAGAGTCCAAGCCAAAAGTTGACACCATGAGTGTGCAGCCAGAATGTAACGAGGGAGGAAGAACCTCTTTTGCCCCATCCACCTCTTAAGTCACTCCAGAAGTACCATTAAATGAAAAAAACAGTGGAAACCAACTGGAAGAAGTATTGAGTGAAATTCGGGTCGGATAACTAGCAGAAGATGAAGTGCAGGTTATACTGAGTTGACCAAGTCAAAACCGAGCAATGCACATTGTAATTTCCAGAATAGGAAGACACACCTGCATTGTGATGCCTGTGCCAAGACTCCAATCAAGATAGTTACTGTTGTCACTGTCCTTAAATTTGGTCAAGAAGGTGACATTATTGCACAAGAGTTGTAGATGTGTGTGCCAAGTTCAACATCTAAAAGACAGAGGGTTGCTGTGGGAGGTCCGCGACCATAACCTCAGACACAGAAGGGCAGTCCCTAACCAAACAACCCATCTACACCAAATACCGATCCAGGAATGAGAACAGCTGCGCCAGTACAACCCACAGGTGTGTGAACCGTCTCCAACATTACAATGGGGAACAGCATCACCTGTCATCAAGCATTCGTGTGGCAGCATCTACTGTTTATTCTCACGATGCCAAAAAATATCAGTGAAAACAACAAACAAGACTCATAAGCCTTATAGGTGAATAAGACCGTAATACAATATTAGAATTAAACGGGACTACTGTTAAAGAAGCACTGTGGGTATACAGGCGCCCAGGCCCATAATTCGTAAAATGAAGAAAGGATAAGGACACAATCTACTCTCATTCACTGAATTCGGCCAGTGGAAGCACTTATAGGCCCTGGAGAATTAATTGTGGACAAGCGTTGAACCTGACAGAATAACCCTTTATAAGGCTGGGTTGGAAGTGACTTTTCAGCTCACTGATCCAGAGAACAGCAACACCATTAGTTATTAGTGCCTTTCCTAGTCACAAGTGAACAATCGTGGTGGCAGAAGAACCAATCATCGTGTTACAATGTGATTGAGAAGTGATCCGCCAGCGAGAACAGCTTTTCTTCTACAACCGTTGGAGATTTCTGTAGCAACACCTTTGGGCCCTACACGACAAAGAAGCCGAAAACAGTTGTGGAGATAAATGAAAACAAACAGCTGAAATGCTTTCCAGAGAATTCAAAGTAGGAGTCAGCACCCAATTACTATTCCAGCTAACCACCACGCACCGCCTTAGGAGTGACGTTTGGTGTGAGGGTGGGACCTTACGAAAGAATTCACAGAGAATGCTGTTTGTGCACAAAGATTCCTACACACTGTCCCGAAGTCATCATTTACAGTTTAGACAGTAGTGACCTATTCTCCTTTACAGTGGTTAGCAAAAGAGCCTGTGTTAAAAATATGATACTACCTCAATAGCATAGAAAGTGCAGGTTGGCCTTAAAACTGTATTGGGACACTGATAGCTAAAAAAACAGTGTACCCCCAGCCAATGTTAGTGCCAGTTTAGATTTCTCCTTTTGAGCACAACTCCAAACCCCACAGTGATTAACAGTTGTCTCCACTTAAGCAGGAATTCTCCTACAGAGAACATTGGGACCCCCCCAGTGTCTCTATGAGCATCTGAGTCAGAAGAACAACAGATAGTGAGCACAAATGTTAAGAGAGGAGTGTCAAGCTATCTCAAGGATGATTCTGATGTAGGTTGTATTCCATCGCTCCAACTGAAAATGCAACCTTAAGACACTACATCCATAACAAAGAGCAACAGGACCGTGCTAAACCACTACGATAATGAAGTAAAGGTAGTAACTTAAGACCTCATCAACAGGGGTTTGGGATCATGAAATCCGAAGTCATCTTATTCATCCCCAATTGTCTGTGTCAGAAAGAATGATGGTACACTGAGACTCTTGCTGTGGATTAACAGAGAGTTTGAACCAAGGTCAGTCCCTGGAACCGTCATACCAATACCAAATGAGTCCAAGACGCTAGGACAGTTTGTCATGAAGTACCGGATGTTCTCAGTCCTGGACCAAGGCAAGCCTACCACCAAGGTTTTTGTAGAAGAAACCAGCAGGCCATAACAGCTTTCCTCCCAGCACCCTGTGGATTGTATGACTGGGATCTGTATTCCCTTTGGACTCAGTTCTCTGCTCCATGTCTGCTTAATTCCATATAAGCATAGAGAACTAGCAAGGAGGCCTGAGAGATTGACATTTAGACATCCCTAACCTAGATGACAATCAGATACACAGTAAGTCCAATAATCAGAACACAGATAGGTGTAGAACAGTCTTGCAGCGATACCACAACATGGGGTCAAGCTTACGGGACCAAAGAAGAGTGAACAGTATCTAAAGAAAAAAAATCAGGTTCCTGGGAAAAAATCGTGTCTGGTAGATGGATATATCTATGGATTCAACTGAAATTGCCCCATTGATTCTATTGAAGAACAAACCCCCATCCACTGTGGGAGAAATGAGAAAGGTGCTAAGGCTTCCTATCCTATTTACCCGGATCTTAACATCCAGGAACTTCCCTTCGCAACTTCTGCAGCACCCTTGTAATGCTCTCTTTAGCAGTAACCTTTCAAGTCGAATGACACCAGAAGAAAAGATGTTTTAACAAAGGGACAGACGTAAACCCAAAGGAAAGAAACACACCTTTCTTCATGCCCAACAACTCTATCAACTAGGACTCCCCGTCACCAAGGAGATGCTGGAAGAGTTACTGACATGTCTAGTCCAACCACCAGTCATAGAAATACTTCATATTGGTTATGCTTCACAAGCTTGGTGACTTGGAGCAGTCTTGTACGCAGCACGTCAAGAATGGTCAAGTCTTAGATCATTTGGCTATGGATTCCGAACTCTTGACGAGCAGCTGGAACTACCATCTGTATTATGGAAAAACAGAGTTCTATCCCATCGATAGTGGGCTATTCTGAGAAAGATTCAGAGATATCTTGGATTAGCAGCCCAAGTTTTTGAGGTTACAGCGAGACAACAACCCACTAACCTATGTCCCTCACTACTGCAAAACTCAATGCAACTGGTCAGGAGATTGGTGGCACAACTAGCCCGACTTTAACTTCACCATCCAAATATCGTCCATGAAAAGCTAATGCCAGATGCAGATGTGAATTGTCTAGAATGCCGTTAGAACCAGAAGAATTCATGCAACAGTGCTTCTTGAAGAAGTATATTTTGGAAGCTATGATGAGTTCCTAGTAAGCAGTACAAGTCCAGCGAGAAGAAAATCACACCAAATAGTAGCCCCATAACATGTAATAGAACAACAAAATGGATGTGGAACATAACAAGCACCTTTTCAATCCGTCCACTTCCAAAAAGAAGCTATCAGAAGAGCTCATACCGAAGACAAAGTCATTGGAATGAGTGCTCCAGTACATCAACGCCAAGATAGACTAACTACCTAGTAAGGAAGGAGAGGATACAGATCTCTTAGCTAACAAAGCCTTCTTGTTGAGAGAATGGCCTAAATTACAACTTCAATACAGAAGGTATTACTCTAAGCCGCAAAAGAGATCAAACCTGCAGTTGGTATAGCCAAAAAGTTTACCATCTGATGGTGTTAAGTGTAACTTCACACGAAGAGATGGGACACTTCCGTAGTTGAGAGAACAGTGAACCCCTTGCCCGTGAAACGTTTCTTCTGGCCATACATGCAGAAAGAAATTGAACAATATGTGACCGAGAGCGTGGCTGTTTAAAAGTCATAGCGTCCCTACAAACCGACAAGAGCACCAATTGGGTAACATTACAACCACAATACGCCGTTTCGAGATGTGTGTCCCATAGACTTTCTAACACCTTGAGAAATGTAAAGGAGGAAATGAAATAGTCATCTTAGTGGTTATGGACATTTCACTAGATTTGCTTCAAGCCTAACTGCCACTAGACCAACAAAAATGTGGAAAAACGGCAGCAGAAAATTAATTTAATGACTTTGCATTAAAGTTTGGATATCCTACAAGGCTGCATCATGACCAGGAAGAGAGTTTGAAAAGTCAAAACTCTTTGCCAAGTTGGAAAAGTAATGCAGAATTCAGAATCTCCATTACAACACCTTACCTATGCCACAAGGGTAATAGACAGTGAGACGTTTCAATCGTACTCTACGTGTCCCTAAGCTAAAGGACTATAACCTCTGAAGGAGAAATAGATTGGGAAGAACTCCTTAACGAAATGTCCATGCCTACAACTGCACAAAGATTATGCAACAGGTTACTCCCCATGTCTACCTGCTATTCGGCAGAACTCCACGATTAACCTATTGACATTATGTTCGATACTCCAGATGTCAGAGACCTACAAGACTTAACCCAGAATAGTTCGATCATGGGGAAAGAACGCATGGTAAGCATATATATTGCTTCAAAAGTTGTTACTGAAGGGACAGAGCGAAAAGTAAAGCACAGTATTGACACGAATTGTCAAGGATGAGAATTTTAACAACAGTAGCCGTGGTGTTAGTCAGAAACTTACAAGAAAAAGGTGTGGACCATGAAAACTTCGTAATACTGGGTAGACATAGATCTATGTCGTAGGTCAAAAAAGGAAGAGTAAAGAACAGCCCAGTTTATGATATTAAAACCTGAAACAGGAGTAAACAAGACAAGACTCTTGCATCGGAACCTGTTTGTCTACCTTTGTGACTTGACCTAACCTAGACCGGAGAGAGACCAGTCCCTGAAGTAATACACCATACAATACCATCAAAAAACAGCAATCTAAAGTATATGTCCACTATGTAGAAAATGATCTCCGAAAAGCTCAGATGATGAAGATCTGCACCTACATGCTTCCGAGTGGGCCAGTAGAAAATAGTGACTTAAATCCTGAAGCTGTATGAATTTGTGGCCACAAGGAGTTATCTTGATGAATATTGAAAATAGCAGAAAGTACACAAGGAAAACCAAGACGAACAGATTCAATATCCAGAAATAGTAGATCCAGTTTGTTTAGTTATAGACTGTTGATGTAGGTCAATTACAGCTGAACCAGAAAGATGAACCAGGCAGTAGATTCCTGAACTAGAAATCTCAGAGACTGGATGAACCATAAACATCAGAAGAATTTTTCAAGAAGACAAGGTTTCCTCAAGAAAAAGGACTAAGACCCAGTGAATGCCTTAACTTATACTACTTTGGGAAAAACCCGAACGTAGCGGTACGCAAAGAACTGTTCAGTTAAAACAGGTATTATTTCCCCTTGCAGATCGAGGTAAGACAGTCCGAGAATACTGTTCCTACCACCATTTCTGGAAAGACCGACAAAATGTTTTAAAAAAAAACTGTTTCAGGTGGACTCGAATAGTAAAAGAATTTCTTAGCTAGTCTTAGCATAGGGAATTGGCTGATTTAAGATTGGTCGGAAAATAATTCCAGCAGAAGATATAAACATTCAGATTTGTGATTACTTGAAAATGTTTTTGTTTGTTTGTCTCGATCTCTTTTCTTCTTTTGAGGAGATAAGTTCGAGCCAAATTAGCTAAGAGTAAAGGTGTTGAGCGACTACGTATGGGCCTATCGACATCTTGGGCGATAGTCGATAGTCGTGCCACCACGATAAGGTTTTTCGATAGTGAGCAGGTATATTCCGATTATGAGCGATGACCATTAAAGTCTATGGGATAGCAACAACACCTTCATGTCGTTTACACCCAAACAGTGGCTGGATAGAAGTTGAAATTAACAGCCACATAATCAGACAAATGGATTAACCTGCTACATCTTATGCAACAACACCTTAGTCTATAAAAGCCACAGAAAAAATAGTCAAATACGACAGACACATTGTGTTTTATTTTACCATTCACTATCCCAGTCTGTACCACAGCAAGTGGACCCTTATGACCTGCTATCGACCCACAATTAAAAAGTGCCAAGAAAAGCAGTAGTAATTTAACCAACTTTTACATGAACTGGACATTGAATATCGCCGTGGTCCTGGAACGCATGCAATTACCCTAAAAAAACCTGCAAGACCCACAGATTAAAAAGTGCCCGGAAGAAGAGTAAGTCTTTCAAACCACCATTTAGTTGAACTGGACATTGACCTAGAAACGTCCTGGACCGCATTAGTGGACCATTAAACTTGTCGTGACCCCCAGATTAAAAAGTGTCCGCGTGGAAAAAGGAGTCTTTCACCCACCATTTTTAATTTGAACTGGAACATTGACAAACCCTGTTCCTGTACCGCAGCATGACCCTTTAAACCTGTCTGTACCCACAGATTAATAAATGCCGAAAAAATTAGTCTTTCAACCCCCATTTTAGTTGAACTGAAATTGACAAACCTTCCTGGACCGCAGCATGAGCCCATAAGTACCTGTCTGAACCCACAGATTAAAAAAGTGCCAGAAAAAGGAAGTCTTTCAACCACCCAGTTTATTGACCTGAACATATACTGTCCTGTTCCCTGGGCTCACAGTATGGACCATAAAACCTATACTACCCCCAGATTAGAAAAGTGCCGAAAATTGTAGTCTTTCAACCACCATTTTAGTTGAACTGGAACATTGACAAACCCTGTCCTGGGACCGCACAGTGACCTTAAACCTGTCCTGACCCTACATATTAAATTGCCGAAAAAAGGAGTCTTTCAAATCCACCATTTTAGGTTGAACTGGACATATACTGGTCCCTGTCCTGTGCCACAAGTTATTGACCATTAAACCCTGTCCTGACCTCACAAAAAAAAATTGCCGGAAAAGGAGTCTATTCCAAAACCACCATTTTAGTTTGAACTGGACATTGACAAACCCTGGTCCTGACCGGCAGCAAATGACCCTTAAACCTGTCTTAAACCCCCAGATTTAAAAAGTGCCCGTAAAAATGATTCTTTCAACCACCAACATTTTAGTTGAACATGGGCATTGACAATCCCTGGACCTGGACCGCAGCAATGACCCTTAAACCTGTCTGACCCACAGATTAAAAAGTGCCGGAAAAAGAGTCTTCAACCACCATATTTTAGTTGAACTGGACATTGACAACCCTGTCCTGGACCGCGAGCAATTGAGAACCCTTAAACCTGTTCTGAACCCACAGATTAAAAAGTGCCTGTAAAAAAGGAGTCTTTCAAACCCACCATTTAAAGTTGAACTGGACATATACTGTCCCTGTTCCTGGCCACAGTATGTACTATTAAACCTGTCTGACCTCCCAGAATTAAAAGTGCCGGAAAAAGGAGTCTTTCAAACCGACCATTTTTAGTTGAACTGGACATTTACAAACCAGTCCAGGACCGCAGCATGACCCTTTAAACCAGTCTGAAGCCCACAGAGTTAAAAAGTGCCGGAAAAAGTAGTCATTTCAACCTCCATTTTAGTTTGAACTGACTATGACAAACCCTGACCTTACCGCAAGTTAGCATGACCCCTTAAACCTGTCCTGACCCACGATTAAAAAGTGTCCGAGAAAAAGGAGTCTTTCACTCACCATATAGTTTGAACTGGACATTGACTATACCTGATCCTGTGCCACAGCATGACCCAGGGCCGAGTTACAGTTGGGTGCGGTGAGAGCCCAGGCTGGCGTCCGTCATCTATGAACACGCAGATTAAATGCCCCTTCTGACGGCAGCAACAAAAACAGTCCGGGCCTGAAGCAAAGTGCGGAATCGGAAGTGTGATAACTCCCAGCCTTCCTCATACACGTCAAGACATGGGTAGCCGTCTTGCCCCTCTAAAGAGTTGCGGTACAATTGAGGCTTCACTTGGAAATACTGACTGGTGGTTAACGCTCCTGTTACACCCAGGTGCCCCTCTCTTTTTCTTGGCATTCTTTTTCTCTCATTTTACTCCAACGTTCTGAGGAAATTGTCTCTGTACTTTGTTCTCTGTTTGGTGCTCCTACTCCAGTTTCCACAAGAATGAATCTACAGTCTGGTCAAGTTTACCTGTAACCGTCCCTTGTACAATTCGAGAGAATTCATTTTTACCAGCTATTTTGTACATTGCAAGTTTTTAGTAGTTTAATTCTAGAAAGCACATTTGTTTAAAATAGGATGGAATCCCACCATGTCTTTGTTTCTCTTTTTTTTAGATATATTGTTTAAATGGGTTGTCTCGAATACAGGGATTGATAGCTCTGTTAAAGGATCTTGCAAAGACCAAGTCATTTTGCAATATTTGTCCTTACCAGTGTCCTACCTATTCCTGTTTTTGACAGCACCATCCAACCTTGAGGCCACTCTTGAACTATTGTGAAGAACAAATGTCTTGTTAGAAACACATTTTTTTTTTTATAATAGGACTGTAGTATAGCTGCATTTCCAAAGAAAAAATGCCCCTGCCAAAAATTCCAAAGCATGACCCTTGAGGCCACATTGGACAATTGTGAAGAACAAATTTGTCTGTTAGAAACAACATTTTTTTTATAATACGACCTGTAGTTAGAGCATTTCAAAGCAAAATTCCCCCAAAAATTCAAAGCAAGGACGCTTGAAGCCACTTTGGACAATTGTGAAGAACAAATGTCCGTGTTAGAAACAGACATTTTTTTTATTAATAGGACCTGTAGTATTGCTGCATTTCAAAAGCATCATGAACCCAAAAAAATAAAAAAATGACTTTCTCAGCCACTGTTAAAACTTGTGAGAGGGAGAAATGCCACTTAAAAGAGAAACCACATTTCTGGGGGTTCCTAAAGACCATGATTATTGATGTATCTCACACAACAATACAATGACCTCAAAAAACCATTGACAATCGTGAAAACATCTTAAGATAAAGTGAGGAAATTGAATACGGTGTTTTCATGAAACCATTGGTGTCTTTTACAGTCTCTCACAGCAAAAAACCATGCCAAAAATGAACTGTTGGGAAAAAGAGAAAAAAAAATTGCGAGTAAGTAACTGATCCATGTTTAAAAAAACATTTTTCAAGAGGAACCATTTTCTGTTTGAAGAGGAATGTGAAGTAGACCGCGTCAACTAATCGTTTACTTCGGGCAATTGGGGCCAACAAACATCATCAGATAACCATGACTGAGTTCAATCTTGATCGAAAGACAAACGATCCACATTATCTGTGAAAGCCGGATGCGTTTGTCTGTAATGACTCCTCCCAGCCTGTGCTTAAGTCAGCTCTGATATGACCTGCTGCTGGGCATGACAACACCTCTATGGCGATAGACGAGCCAGCTCGGGCCATTCGTCCATTTTGGATACCCAGTAAGTCGTATTTGGTTCCGGAACAACATACAAAAACACGTTGTTGAGTAACGCAGATAGACCGTCGCACCATGATCTTAAGCTGATTCTCTGTGTGTTGTATGTGTGTCCCTTCATTGCCATGCGGTGGGTGAGGGTTGTAAACAAAGAATTTTTTTTTGCCCCCAAGGTCACCCATATATGGCTGTCTGCCACCCTTGCCCCTGCTGCTGGGCCGCTACGCTTTTTAAACCCCTTTGGCACACTACATGCTGTCACGACCGCTGAGTTGTATCGCACCGTGACATTTGGGGAACGTCGACTGCGAGACGCAAAACAGATGTCTCCAGTTGATCATTCAGCAAAGGTCTACATTTCCTGCATTTTACTCTCTATTATGGTGGGTGGAAGGAAAAAAGCTGAGATTTGTATTTTGTAACCTGGGGATCCAGGAGGTTGGCCACCTCAGTAACTGTTGTTGATTTTGATGTGGCCTTTAATGCGAGGATCATGTTGGAGGAAATGGAGCATCCAATCACTCAGTGGAGAGATGGTAGCCTTTGATTTTCCCCAGCTCCTGGGTCGAGGGGCACTAGCAAACCGTGATCTTCCTCATCTTCCCTCCTCCGCCTCAAATTCCACTTGGACAGGCCAACCTCTTTCCAAGGCAGGGACGCCGGTAACATCGGTGTCTAGGAATAAACCATCCTCCACCTACCACGCCCTCTTGGCCACAGCTTCATCACAGCCCTGAGAGCTGATGCGCCCACGTTGCACTAGCTCTGACCCCGAAACCACTGTGCCTAATGAAGACCGATTAAATTGAGAAACATGTCGTGGCCTTGTGAATTTGACGGAGAGAAAGGCTCCCTGTTCCGCATTCCTTGTGTCCGTCTCCTCCTCCGTGTCGCTAGGCGGGACCTGATGTTTCAGAGTGGACCAACGATCGTTCCACAGAAGCTAAGATCACCACAATGCGCATGCTGACAAGGGCATTGTCCACAATGAACTCATTTTGGTGGCTTCTTCCAAAATCTGGGGCAATGATGGTGCATAGCTCTTTCACCTGCCTCCACTCACTCGTGGCTCAACACCCCGGGTGCCGCACTCGCTGCATGTCAGCCAATGTGTCACTTCGTACGTGTAATTTCATTGCGGCTGGCTGCCCACAATCGCTGGAAGCATGTGTAGTTGGAATTCGCAGCGTGTTGCCATTGACGTTAAATAAAAAAAAAAAAATAACAACAATGAGACGGTATTGACCTGGTAAGGGCCTGAGCTGACGCTGCAACGCAGTCATGCTGACGAAGCAGGTTGCGAACTTGGTCCGGTAAGTGCGAACTTATAACTTCGAGCCTTCCTCAGCAGGCAGTCCCAACCCCGGGAACTCTTAAGAAAGAGTTCTGGACAGCAAGGTTCATGACATGTGCCATGCAAGGGATGTGCTTCCAGCCTGACCAAGTCTTAAGGGCGGTCCAGCAGATTTTGCCCGTTTTCGCACACCACCTTATGCCTGTGCACACGTGTACTTTTGGCACCGTTCACAAGCCGCTTTGGTCACGTTGCGGAGCTAGGCCGGTCCACAGCTCCTACCTGTGTGGTGGACGATCTCCAAGAAGATTAAATTTCAACACGCCTGGTTTCTTTGGGCACGTGATGGCCGCCAAGAGACCTTGGGGGAAAGAACACTGCAGCCATCCCTGCGGTTTTGAAGAGCGTTGCGGCCGACCCAGAGAGCCACCGTCACCCCCAGGGATATCCACTCCATCTCATACACCCATGAGCTGTCACAGAGATATAAGGAGCTTGGCCGTGCTTTTTACAAGTCCATGTGTCGGTGGTCAGATGGACTTTTTCCGGACCAGATGCAGACAACTTCGCTTGAAATTTTAGATGACACAGGATGGCCAGGCAGGTGACGGCTTTTTCTGGCAAGAAAAGCCTGCTCGCATCTGTTATTGGGGCAGGCGATGGCCATGACATGGCGAACCCATTATGTATGTCCACCATATGGAAAGCAACATTTTACCAAGGGCCAAAATCCTGGCAATGCCGACTTTCAGGCTTTGTGGCTTTGATGGTTTAGGTTAAAGTGTTTCTACTGCTCCCAAACCCTGGACGAAACAGAAGCTGGCTCTAGACTGCCCTGTATTGGCGTGCAGGTCGTCAAACTGGCGGAATGAGAAGGGCGTTTAGGATGGGGTCTATGGGTGGTGCAGGTGGGTACTCCCGGGCGACGGTTGAGGCTGAGCGGAGCTGATCCCCCTGGGGGATCATGACTCCTGAAAGATCATGGGCAGCTGAGGAACGCTTGGTGGTGGCGTGAGGAGTCGGAGAAAGAGGGTGTGACAGTGGTTGGAGGCCCCGAGCGTCTGCTTGGGCCTTTTTTGCCAAGTGTTGCCTCCATTTCAACTCATCCTTCGCTGCATGTGACATAGAGACATGTTGGGTGGTTAACCACCTAGGTTCTTCGGCCTCTACAGTATCGTATTACGGCGAGAAGGCGGCATATGACAACGCTGGGTGAATCAGAGTCTTGGGTCAAATAAGGCCCCAGGCTTGATAGGTCCTGGACCTTTTTGTACGGCATAAGCGAGGATCGGGGTTTGCGCTGACCTTAGGCTGGCGAATCAAATCAGACGGATTTCTCGCGACCACCCACGTCCTCTCCCTTATTTTAGTCGGAACCCGTACTGACACTACCCAGCGTCTCCTCCTCGTCCAGTGATGAGTGCTCGCAAGCAAATTCTGCTGAAAAGACCACGTTGGATCCACAATGTCGTCATTATCATCATCAACAAAGGTGAACTTCGTCGTCCTGACATTTGCATCCAGAAGCGGGCGGGCTACAAGCAAGAGGGACTGCAAGGCGTTGCCGACCGCCCGGGATTTTCCGATTGACCGGCTTCCTTCTCCTCCTCTGATGGCATCAGTAACTGGGCGTCAGAGCAGAAAAAATCATCCTCTTTGGGCCCCTCTTGATCTTTTAACATGCCTTCTGACCCCAACCGCATTTTGTCATCAAAGAGGTCTTCAGAAAATGGATTATCCACAGTGGTGGGTACACGAGTTGACATTTGGGCTGCATCATGTTGGACGGATGATGCTGGTGATGCTGATGACGACATTTGTGGCCGTGACTGGTAGGACGGGGGAGTAAGATGCTGGAATGCAGGTTGCATTAACCACTGAAGGACAGATTGGCGACGCTGTTCGTTACTGAGATTCACAGGGCCCTGACCCAGCGATGACAGGCCTGACGGTCCTGCAACTGATGATTCGCTGGCATGCGTGTGTCGCCAGCACTGGAAGGGCAACCTTCTCTCGTACCTCTACCCTCCATGTCCTACCCCCTCTTTGCTCGCTTACCACCTGAATTTCGCTCCATGTTCAGAAAAAAACAAATTTGAGAAGTATGGAAGAGTTTTGGAAGTTCTTATTAAAAGAAGGCAAATCACAGCTATTCTCAAAATCCCTCAAATCAAAACAAAATTGCTGCAAAGTAGAACTATCAAGTCAACAAAGCTGGCCTGCGCCAAAGTGAAAAACACGCATCTAAAAATATTCGGATAAATAAAAGGTATTTTTTGGCACCTATCAATTCACCTGTGGTAACTACACAATTGCTGGATTCAAATTTAAAATGCAAGGTGGCTCTAATCAACAAATCTGGACTGGTTCAAAAAATGCCAAAAAAAACGTATCTGTAATGTATTCGGATAGTAAAAGGTATTTTTTTTGCACCTATCAATTCACCTGTGTTAACTACACAATTGCTGGATTCAAATTTAACTGCAAGGTGGCTCTATCAACAAATCTGGACTGGGCAAAAGTGCCAAAAACACGTATCTGTAATGTATTCGGATAATAAAAGGTATTTTTGGCACCTATCAATTCACCTGTGGTGACTAAAAAAAAGCAGTATTCACATTTAAGTGCAAGGTGCCTCAATGAACAAAGCTGTAGTGCACCAAAGTCAAAAAACACGATTTTTTTTCAGGGTAGTCATTCTGCAGCATTTTATAGTACCTTGTGACGCCCACAATTTCACAACTTTTTGCTTCCCTTAGCCACGTTGACGTCTTGTCCCCATTGACCTTGGATTGTTCTTAATAATTCTTCTGACTGCTGCCATGTTCTTTCCCCCATACAGTTGTTATACAACAGAGAAGAGAGATTTTCCGAGTGATGTAAATGAAACATGCAGTAAAATACACTGTGGAAGTTAATTGTCTTGCACCTCACAAGCTGTCATCTCTGCAGTAAGAGAGGGCCACATTATACAATTGTCAAACGTTCAACTTTAAAATTTATATAATCTTAGGGGATTTTCCATTGCTGTCTGCATTTGTACATGTAAATGGCCTACCTTAGGTGCCTGAAATACACTACTGTGATAATTAACTAGAAATAATTACAATGCACTTGGCAAATTACAGCTTTGTCCTGTGCAGAATAGACATGTTTTATTTATACTTGCTCCCTAGTGGCAAGCTGATTGATCAAACTCTAACCCTTATATTTAAAGGTGAGATAATGACGGGGACAGTCACTGTGTGACCTGGAGTCCTGTGAAGCTATCTTCGTCTGCTCTATGCAATGTTACTAGTCTCTTGCATTTACTGTAAATATACAATTTTTGTTCCAGTGCAACATATCATCAACAATGCAATAGGAGCCTCTGGTACCAAATATTCACAGAAATTGAGGGTTTAGGTGAATAGCAAATCGATTCAACAAGTTTATATGTGCAATTTGTTTTCTAGAACTTTATCCATTACTAGACATGGAAGAATGAAACTCATATTTGATTTAATAAAATTAGAAAGTCAATATCTCTATTCTCAGCAATGGTAAAAGATGGTAAATTGATTGGTAAATGTCAGATGATGGACATTGTGAAACAATGTGCTCGTCTTTAGTTTCTTTCTTTGGTCTTAATCATTTCCTGTATATCAAATAAAAAACATTTCTCATTGTGGTCAGTAATGAGATCATTTACTGAGGGCTGGACCTAGGCCTAAGGAAAGGGAGGGTCATCACCTTTTAAATGAGAGTCAATACAATGGACTCCTAAATGGACTCCTAAACACTTGTCTTGCGTCCACAACAATTGTCAATAGGTGAGATTTGCATGGTTGGAGACAGTCTAGGACCCCACGGGCACTCCTATAGTAGTGATGTTTGGTGTTGGGGTGCCTGTGATGTTGGTGCAATTTAGAGAACAGACAGACACTTGTGAACTTTACACGCTGCACTTCTTTACTGAATGTAGTTTATGAAATAGTAATGGCAGGTTACAGTAGAGCAAGTTTACTATCTCTGATGGCAGTTGGGTATGGATGACTGCTCGTACTGTATAAAGGATGTATTTATGGAAAAACACAGTCCAACTAATGCTTTACTAAAAGAAGGACCTTCACAGGTTGGCTCCATGTGGAAGACAGACTTAAGTTATTTTGCGCTACTGTTCTCTTTCGCAGGTGGTAGACCCAACTAAGTTTGTGACGTGGAAGTCGTGTGGCAATGGCTCTCGCTGGAGACATATAAGGAAGCCCGTATAGCAAAAGAGAACTTTTGCAGCGTTATCCCTTGACTGTAGAATATATTCACTTCTTCCGGGAAGTTTTACTTCGCACAATGCCATGTAGATTCTCTGTACGCGACTCAGACAAGTTTAATTAATCCCTACATGCAGCATGAAGGCTTGCATGTAGGGATGCCCAGGACTCCTCCTACACTCCTTATACTGGATAGACTGTGACTAACAGTTCCTGAGCTAGGACTTCATAGAGTAAATATTACTTTAACAGGAGCATCTGTAGAGGGGACTCTCCTCTCACCTGGTTAGACCAGGACTCCCGGACTGGTTTATTCTAGCCTGATAGTGTGAGGAGGCGGAGCTGGGAGACTCCTCCCACATGGTTCCGGTAATTTACAGTAGCAAATGATATTGATTGTGAATACCTAACTCTTATATGCATACATTAGCCAGTATATGGCAGCAAACTACAAAGTACATTAGTTAATCTATAGTGTAAGCACATAACCAAAGCAAATAACTATTAATGCACTATACATTTTCTAACTCACAAGAATTACAACACAATGTACCAGATCTACTGCCACACGACAACCGTTCACTCAGCAGCAACAGAAGGGGTACTAGGATATCAAACACACACATGCAAATATACATACATATTCATACATATAGCTTGCCTGAGCCTTCGTTCATTTCGGTATGATGTTTTCTGTGCTAATGTGTGCTTTTGTCTCCTATATGTAGCCTCCCTTCTCTATTAACAAAAAGTAGCATTAAAGATTGTTGTAGACCCCTACATTACTTTATTGCCTACCCCTTAAGCCGAACGCCTGAAAAGTAGTTAATGACCAGAACATTTTTTTAGTTTTTGCCTCCTTGCGTTTCAACAGTTGTAACTTTTTTATTTTTTCAATGACACAGTTGCATGAGGCCTCATTTCATTCGAAACAAGTTCTACTTTATGGGGGAATAGTTTAAGTTCACTTATAAATAATTGCAGTATTTTTTTTTTATTATGTAAAAATTTTTTGGGGTTTTTCTAAATTTTTTTTTAAACTATTCACATTTCACACTTAATAACTTGTTAGATTAATTCTACAGGTTTTTACGTTCGTGTGGATACCTAATATATGTAGGGGTTTTTTGTGTGTAATTTATGCACAATTATTTTTTATTAAATATTTATTTTTATTTTATTTTTTTTTTTTTTTTTTTACACTTTTTATGTTTTGTTTTGTTTTTTTACTCCCATGAAGGGAGAACTGTTTTACATTTATTTATTTATTTTTTTATATACTTAGTAATGTATTAGCATATTCATATACACTCACCGGCCACTTTATTAGGTACACCTGTCCAACTGCTCGTTAACACTTAATTTCTAATCAGCCAATCACATGGCGGCAACTCAGTGCATTTAGGCATGTAGACATGGTCAAGACAATCTCCTGCAGTTCAAACCGAGCATCAGTATGGGGAAGAAAGGTGATTTGAGTGCCTTTGAACGTGGCATGGTTGTTGGTGCCAGAAGGGCTGGTCTGAGTATTTCAGAAACTGCTGATCTCCTGGGATTTTCACGCAAAACCATCTCTAGGGTTTACAGAGAATGGTCCGAAAAAGAAAAAACATCCAGTGAGCGGCAGTCCTGTTGGCGGAAATGCCTTGTTGATGCCAGAGGTCAAAGGAGAATGGGCAGACTGGTTCGAGCTGATAGAAAGGCAACAGTGACTCAAATAGCCACCCGTTACAACCAAGGTAGGCAGAAGAGCATCTCTGAATGCACAGTACGGTGAACTTTGAGGCAGATGGGCTACAGCAGCAGAAGACCACACCGGGTGCCACTCCTTTCAGCTAAGAACAGGAAACTGAGGCTCCAATTTGCCCAAGCTCATCGAAATTGGACAGTAGAAGATTGGAAAAACGTTGCCTGGTCTGATGAGTCTCGATTTCTGCTGCGACATTCGGATGGTAGGGTCAGAATTTGGCGTCAACAACATGAAAGCATGGATCCATCCTGCCTTGTATCAACGGTTCAGGCTGGTGGTGGTGGTGTCATGGTGTGGGGAATATTTTCTTGGCACTCTTTGGGCCCCTTGGTACCAATTGAGCATCGTTGCAACACCTTGAGGAATCTATGCCACGAAGAATTGAGGTAGTTCTGAAGGCAAAAGGGGGTCCAACCCGTTACTAGCATGGTGTACCTAATAAAGTGGCCGGTGAGTGTATGCTAATACATTATAATCTGTGTCAGTCTGACACAGGCAGTGATCTGGACAGCACACAGTGCGTCCTAGTCACTGGCTTGATACTCAGACAACTTTGGGGCCACTATAGGTCCCCAGGGCTGACTGTGCAGCCGTTCCCCGGGCTCTGTCGGGTCACTGGGTGTTTCGATCACCCGACAGAGCAGGGGAACACTTCGATTGCGCTGCGGTAACGCACCACCGCAATCAAAGGGTTAAAGCACCAGGTTGCGGAGGTTTCCTCCACACCCCAGTGCTCGCAGGACATGCTCTGGGATCGGGGCTGTGTAGTACAGCCCCGATCCCTGCGCAGCTGCAGCCCCGGGCACCGCAAACTCAGATGTCTGCAGCGACGCCAAAAGACATCGCTGCAGACGAACGACTCGCACCAGCTGACGTCAAAAGACGGTGCGCGGTCGTTAAGGAGTTAAGAGTGCCTACCATGTGCTAATTAAAACTATCAGCAGCGTCTTTTGGCTGCTGTCCAGTAGAGGTGGTATAATGCAGTGATGGCATCACAAAGCCTGCATTAGGATGCTCATTACCTTTTATAGAAGCAGCCTGCAGCCTACAAGATTATGAGGTGGCCACTGTTTTTAACTGCATGCATATCCTCAGGCTTCACAAGCAGTTGAAAAGCAGTGTCGACCTGGTAATACAGGGAACATGTGCAGACTGTCTAGGACAATAGAGAGCCCCTGGAATACACAGGACATTGGGAAGAATGCAAAAGCGCCTTTCTATGACAGAGAGATTATTTAGACAACCCCTTTTAACCATAAAGTGATTTCACTAATTGTCAGAGCTGGGCAGCACATTTTAGTATGGAATAGTAGTGACTATTCCTGATTACAAATGAATGTGTGATCAGCTACCACTGGGTTCTATGTCTATGGTTCATATTCAGCAAGGTTAAACAAATGAGTATGATTATTTAACCTATTAAGTCTTTGAGGTGGAAATGTTGCAAATTAAATGAGTTTATTACTATGGAGAAAGTTCAAGATATAGCTGAATCACAACTCCCTGAACCTTAGACATTGTGACCGTCTATGTACTGAGAACATCCTACGACCTTCATAAAGTTATTTAAGACCTAGTGATGTGGTGGTGAACATGGAATTTGCATTCAATGGGAGAGATGTATGAAACATCTGTGCCTGTTTTTTGGCCTGATGTTTTTTAGCCCTGTTCAACATATGTATAAAAGGTCACCAAAAGCGGGCGCAAGTCTGACATCCTCAACGTTTTTGTCCATGCCAATTCTTTGGGGGGGTGTTGCGCCATATACATAAGATTAGACAAGTGTAGGAATGGTACTCTACAGAATGTGTCAAAAAAATTGTCTACTAATCCATGTCAATTTCAAAGTGGTGAAGCTGAGACAAATTTTGACACTTTTTGAGACACTTTTTGGCACCCAATGGTTCACAATGGGACACATTTATAAAGTGCTGTAAGGCACTCTCATACATGAATGCTACACTAATGCTACACTAACCTGACATACCACTTTCTAGTCTGAGTCAGTTTTCATACATGTGCCCCAATGTTTCTAAGCACATGGGTTTTGACGTGGTTTGCATATCAGAGATTTTTGACTGCATCTGAAGACAACTCACCGGTCAGGTTTTCCATATATTGATAACACATTATTTGTCTTTTATTACTTATGACTTCTTTTTATTCTTGTTTTATTTGTTTTCTAGGTATTGAATGGTGTAGACAGTTTTACTCTGAGAAGAACCGGCCGCATATTTATTGCACTGACAGCTATGGGATTGTACCTTTGTATTTGGTTGGTCTTCATGACATTGAGCTGAGGGAAAAATCCTACATTTTACAAGTTTAGCACTCTGTATATCCCATCTGCGCATATCTAAAATACATTAGAAGTTACTCATCCAGATTTCCAACATCCATCAATTCCCTCACAGTCAGAGATCATCTCCAAGCCTTTAATCACTACTGACAGGTTGAAGAGTGAACATGGGCAAGGAGCTGTGGGAAGAAACGAATTTGTGTGATAAGTAGCACATTAAACACCTGTATGAGACCAGTCTATCTGCTTAATTGAACGCTGCATACACTGTACAGAACAGATCAATTTACAGAATATTTTACAAAATATACATAGTTGCCACACACACAGGGCATTCATCATCTCCAGCATACTGTACAATGGAGATGAATACTCTCTCATATGTCATTGATCTCAATGCAGTAAAGGTTCTAATAATCATTTGTTCTTGATCATTGCACAGTGTTAACAGCAAATGATAAAATGCTAGTTTGACATTGATTGTATTATTATGTGGGCATAAAAATCCTTATATCCTGGTCGGACATTCCCTAATGTAAACATTATCGTGCTGCCAACAATAATGTAAAGTGGCACCACATACAATCGTATGTATGAAAGTAAAAAATAAACAGGATCTGAATGACTTGCTAGATTATCGATCAGCGCTTGTTAAGAACAGTATATGTGCCGGTGTAGAAGGATCCCAGGAAGGTGTTTATGCATATTAGAGCCATAGCAGCCACAGTTAACACTTGATGGCCTAGTTACAGGAGATATCAGCAATAAAAAGATATTGTAAAAATGTCCGAAAAGTCCTTTTTTTTTACCTTCCAGGGACCACAATGTGCAATAAAATTTAAAAAAAATAAAATGAAAAAACACTGGAAGCACAAACCACAACTTTTATCCCCTCCCCCAACAACCTAAAACTATATATCACCCATATAAAAGTGAACATAACAAAAAGGGGAACACAATTAAAAACTTGGTTTAAACACTTAATGAGTTTAAGGGCTTCTCAAAGCTAATAAAACATTGCATTCCTGAAGTCCAGTGTTTTTTGGTTTTGTCGAACGTTAAGTGGAAATTTAATATATTGCCATCATTATTTCCAATGTCTCCCCCAACCAAAGGAATTTCCCTCTAGTTTGTTCTGCACCAATGGGTAAGGTAATCATCTTTAGTTATTGACAAAAACCTTATTTCCTTTATAAGATTTACAGTTTCCCAATTTATATCTGAGTAGTTGAAGTCCCCCATAATAACAGCTTCATTGTGATTAGCTGTCCTATCCATTTGTCAGGTAGTTGATGTCCTGTGGGCTTATATTGTTTGTATCTCTATGTATTTCTACCCATAGCTACTCCACATGCTTATTTCTCACATCAACATCTTCCGATTGTGTGGGCTTTAGACAGGATATTGAAAATAAACAAACTGTAACCCCATAATTTAACCACCCAGTCATAGCTATCATTCAGCCATGTCTCAATTACCCCCACTATGGCATATTTTTCCTCAGACATTTCTAACCTCTCCCTCCCTTTCACCGAGTAAAAGTCTGCTCTATTGACATATAACATTATTTACCCCAGGCAGTGAAAAGCCCCAAAGAATTTTAAAAATGCAAAAAATTCATTTTTGAGTCACTTTGCCTCCCAAAAAAATTGGAATAAAAAGTGATTCAAAAGTTGCATGCATCCCAAAATGCTACCAATAAAAACGACACTTCAGCCCACCAAAAATGAGCCCTCGCTCGCCAAGTTGAACTGCTTTTTTCACATGACAGAGTAAACATTACCATTAAAAAGTATATCTAATTCCACAAAAAAAGCCAAGCCCTCATCCAGATATGTAGGTGGAAAAACGTTATGGCTCTTGGAAGACGAAGAAAAAAACTAATGTGACCAAAGAAAAAATCCTGTGGTGTAAAAGAGTTAAGGTGCAGTCCATAGGGTTCTAGTTCTTATAATGTGGTTCCTGAAATCCTGTGGTCTGAAATGATTGCCATACTACAGAGTGATGAATGGAATAATAACCCTTTAAAGCCTGGGTCATTGCCAGACTGCAGTTGGTAAGGCCCATAGCCCTATTTACTGGTCATAAATTCCTAAAAGAGATTCAAGGACTTTATCGAGAGAGTTGCTGCTTAGAGAGTATGGAGGATCCCTTGGCAGGTACACTAAGGTGTGTACAAAACTTGCAATGCAATGGAAGCCCCTCACTGGCCTTCGGAACACATTGGGCGACATGTATGAACAGGGCTGCGCCAGTTTTATGGTGTCTTTTGAGCAAAAAAGAATGTATGAACAGGTGCACTCCAAACTTTGGCACGATAAGTCCCTTCGTAATGCACCAAAGACACTTTTTAATGTGGCAAAAATTAGGGGTGCTCTGGGGATGTCGCACCACATTCATACATTCTGGTGCATTCTGCACTACCTTAAATCTATTTAGAACTGGCCTGTCAGCGTCAACGTTCATACATGTCGCCCATGGTGTTCAGATTGTTGCCCTTGGCCTTGCCCATCTAGATCCATTTCTCCAGGGGTTGCTATGTTATCCCCATGTAGTCAAAGCTGGAAGTTGCTACATGATGTCAGTTTTCCTGGGTTTGGTGTACTAAATGAAGTACTAAATGAAGTCCAAGCTGCATCCGACTAAAGGATTTATTTAAAAAGAAACTCTACTGGCTGCTAGCTGCAACACTAGTTGAGAAAGGACTGTATGGATTTGTAAGAGGAATGCCAGGTATAACATTTTGCTGGTAAATAAAAGGGACAAGTTATGCTAGTTTCCAACCCTTCATTTGCCTCCTGCTTCATGTGCACAACATTATTTGTGCCTCCCCACAACATCAATACAGCAGGAGAGGACTACCACCAACAACATGGAATACCATCCACACTATAGGTCCCCCACTTTGTTGCACCATGTGTATGGCTGGGCACGATTGGTGTGGTTGAGTTCTAGCCACCATGACAAGGGCCTATAACAGCTACTACTCCCGTACTCTCTCCTCTGCCTGCTACCCAGTACACTTACGCTCCGATTTCCTTTGTAACTGGAGAAGACATTCTAATGGTTGTCACAGGAAGTGTCTTGCTGGAGCAGCGCTACCCCTGAGCTAACAGCCCCTTCATTCCGCCAACTTGGAAAACTTGTTGGAGTGTGCCAGATTAGGACTAGTCTCCTTGACACTCTTCCCTCTACTTCTAATTATCACCCAGCTAATTTCCTTATTTATGTGTGCCTCCATTTCAACATCATCCCCCACATCTGACCCAGTGAGAGCCTTCTTAGTGAGCATAAGACTACTTTCCATGCTATCAATAGATCTCAATTGTCACGGCCCCTCCTGCTCCCCGGCCCGCGGGCCGCGGGCGCACCCGTGACCCCCTGTCCGGGTGTCCACCGGGGGTCGGGTGCCGCCGTTGGCCGCGGACGAGCCGGGGGGCTGCTACTGCCAGGGACTCACCAAAACCTCGCTCCTGTGCCGTCCGCGTCCTCTGCCGGCCGGGGCGCGCGTGTCTGTGGCCTAAGGCGCGCGCGCGCTCGTTCTCGGGGATTTAAAGGGCCAGCGCCCCGTTAATTGGCTAATTGCCTGGCGCTTCTCCTACTTAAGGTACGTCCCACTAACACTCCTTGCTGGATCTATGTTGCCTCGTGCCTTAGCTAAAGCGTTCCCAAAGTGTATTCTTGCCTTTCCGTGTACCAGACCTCTTGCTACGTTTCTTGACTCCGAACCTCTGCCGCCTGCCCCGACCTTCCTGCCTGTCCACGACCACAAACCTTTGCCGCCTGTCCTGACCTGCTGCCTGCCCACGACTACGATTCTCGACTACGATTCTGCACCCACGCTGCTCCTCGGCTCCCACCGCAAGCAAGTCACGTCAGGGGGGACGACCTGGTAAGCCTCAAGCCGCAGCAAGTCCATCCCGCTTTGCGGCGGGTCTGGTGAAAACGGGGGCTACTTAGATTCCGTTCCCGGGCGTGGCTTACCTACCCTCCCTTGCGGTGGTCCGCGGACCCACTACCCAACCCTTACAGTTAGATCCAGCCATGGATCCGCCAAGGTGCCCCTGCCAGCATCGCGGATCTTACACGATTGTTGCCCAGCAATCGAAAACAAATCGCAAAAACAAGGTCAGCAGTTGGGCCCAGCTCACCGCCATGATGCGTAAGCTTCTTGCATCCCAGCAGCAGTCTCCGCCACCATCTGTGGCTCCGTCTACATCTACAGCCCCTTTGGCCACCGTGGGACCCAAACTTCGGCTCCCTCTACCCTCCAGCTTTGCCAGTGATCCCAAGCTCTGCCGGGGTTTCGTTACTCAGTGCTCAATGCACGTGGAGCTGATGGCGGACCAGTTTCCCTCGGAGAGGTCTAAGGTGGCCTTTGTTGTGAGTCTACTTTCCGGGAAGGCCCTGGCTTGGGCAACCCCCCTCGGGACAGAGGCGACCCTGTGACTGCGGACCTACAGACCTTCCTCCAGGAATTCCGCACCGTCTTCGAGGAGCCGGCACGCGCCTCCTCCGCCGAGACCGCCCTCTTGAGCCTCCGTCAGGGCGAGTCTTCTGTGGGTGACTATGCGGTGCAATTCCGTACCCTGGCTTCGGAGCTCGCATGGAACAATGCCGCCCTCTGCGCTACCTTCAAGAAGGGTCTGCCCAGCAGGTTAAAAACGCTTTGGCAGCAAAGAGACCTCCCGTCCTCCCTAAACAAATTTAAAAATTACAATCTAGATAACCCCTGGGTTAAAAATTGATGGCGTTTATGTAAGGTTCCCCCCCGGAAAAGGGGGGAAGGAGGGAGCTTTGGGGCCAAGTGGAAAAAGGGGGGACTAACTGCTTCGTCCTCGGCCCCGGGCGATTCCAACCCCTGGCGTTCCCCCAGTTGTATCCAAAATCCATTTCCTCCATTTCCGCCATCCTTCCAAACCTCCGAATGAACCGGATGGAAGAAGTCGGCTCACTTACGGTGGGGAAGAACTGAACCCATCCGGACAAAACCCGGCCCTTGCCTCTCTCGGGAGGGTCCATTGGGGAAATTGTCCCTTCTTCCCGGGGTTCCTCGGCTACCCGGGGCTTCCCTGGGCCGGGGAAGGCCCAGGCCCCTTTTCCCCCATTTTGGGAAGAGGGTGCCGAAGGCCCTCGTTGGGGCCCGGACAATGCCGGGAACCCTGCTTGGAAGGTACCACGGCCCGGGCCGCTCCACTTTCCCCGGCCCCAGTGCCCCAAACCCGTTCCGGCCTCCGGCCGGTATGTGTGGGCTTGCAAAAGAGAGAAGACGGCCGGTTCCGACCTTGGGGCTTCCGGACTGCGCAGCCTACTCCAGAAACCAAGTCCTCGGGGACAATCAAACCTGTTGGAGGTACCAGGCCGGTGCCTACATTCTGGTTGAAATTTGGGTGGGGTACCAGACTTTTGGGATGTTTCTCCGAGAAGGGGGCCGATTCGCTGCCCCCACATCGGCCTTGCTGCCCTATGCCCTCCCCCCAAAACCCAGTCCCCCGGGGGGGGGAGGGTCTCCCCACTGCCCGTGCCGGAGACTCAGGCCATGTCGGCCTACATTCTGGAGAATCTGCAGAAAGGATTCATCCGTAAGTCCCTCCTCCCCAGCCCGGGGCCGGGTTTTTCTTCGTGCAGAAGAAGGAAAGGTTCTCTCCGTCCATGCATTTGACTATAGGGGGCTAAACAAGATCCCCCGGAAAAAACCGCTACCCTCTTCCACTGATCTCGGAGCTGTTTGACCGTCTCAAGGGGGCTAGAGTGTTTTCCAAGTTGGATCTACGTGGGGCCTACAACCTCATAGATTCGAGAAGGGGACGAATGGAAAAAGGCTTCAACACACGAGACGGTTATTTCGAATATCTCGTGATGCCTTTGGGCTATGCAACGCCCCGGGCCCTTTTCCAGGAGTTTGTCAATGACGTGTTCCGGACCCTGTACACCTGCGTCATTGTATACCTGGACGATATTTTGATTTTTTTCTCCTGACATACTGGTCCACCGGAGACAAGTACCCAAGTCCTGCAACGCCTGCGGGGCACCGACTGTATGCCAAACTGGAAGAAGTGTCGGTTCCACCAGGCCAGTCTTCCTTTCCTGGGGTACATTGTCTCTGATCGAGGTCTTCAGATGGATCCTGCGAAACTCTCAGCGATCCAACAGTGGCCGCGCCCTGTCGGTCTCCGGGCGATTCAACGCTTTCTAGGATTCGCCAACTACTACCGGCAGTTTATTCCCCACTTTTCTACGGTAGTGGCTCCCATTGTGGCTCTCACCCGGAAGAACGCTAATCCTAGATGCTGGTCCCCATCTGCCGAGGAAGCGTTCTCCCAATTAAAGTCTGCCTTCTCCTCCGCACCCATTTTGGTCCGTCCGGATCCTGAGAGACCCTTCAGCCTGGAGGTAGATGCCTCTTCCGTGGGAGCAGGGGCGGTCCTGACCCAGAAGGGGCCCCAAAGGCAAACCGTCAATGCGGTTTTTTTTCTAAAACTTTCTCTTCGGCAGAACGAAACTACGCCATTGGAGATCGGGAGCTGTTGGCCATAAAATTGGCTCTGGAGGAGTGGCGACATCTCTTGGAGGGAGCTCGACATCCTATTGGACGTCTTTACGACCATAAAATTCAGCAATACCTACAGACGGCTCAGCGCCTAAATCCTCGCCAGGACCGGTGGTCTCATTTTTTCTCTCGTTTTGATTTTAAGATCCACTTTCGACCGGCCGAGAAAAATATAAAATCGGATGCCCAATCCCGGTCTTGTGACGTTAACCGAGAGGAACCCCTGCCTCAGCATATCATCGCTCCGAACGACTGGTCCTCGTGGCTCCGGTGGATCTCCGCAGCGTTCCTCCAGGCAGAACCTATGTGCGCCCCGCACTCAGGAGGAGAATTCTGGGTTGGGGGCATAGCTCTCTTCTGGCCGGCCATCCCGGGATTCGAAAATCCTATGCTCTCATCTCACGTCACTACTGGTGGCCAACCCTGCTCCAAGACGTCAAGGATTTTGTTTCTTTCCTCACCACATGTGCCCAAAACAAGGTTCCTCGCCATAGGCCCGCTGGTCTCTTAGTCCCTCTGCCAGTTCCAGAATCTCCATGGTCACACATTGGCATGGACTTTATCACGGACCTCCTCCCCTTCTCGGGGAAACTCGGGCATCTGGGTTGTCCTGACCGTTTTTCTAAAATGTCCCCTTTTTGCCGCTTCCTGGTCTTCCTTCTGCTCCCCAATTGGCAGGGTACTTCTACCATCACAATCTTTCGTCTACATGGCTTACCTTACCACAGTCTCCCGACCGAGGCGTCCAGTTTTGTCTCCAAATTCTGGCGTGCTCTGTGTTCCCGGTTGCAGATCAAGCTGGATTTTTCTTCCGCATATCATCCCCAGACGAATGGACAGGTGGAGAGGGTAAACCAAATCTTGGGAGAGTATCTACGACACTTCGTGTCCGGACGACAGGACAACTGGTCCGAGTTGCTACCTTGGGCAGAGTTCTCTTATAATCATCGGGACTCCGACTCTACTGGCCGTTCTCCTTTTTCCCGGGGTCTATGGCCGTCACCCACGCCCCCCCCTACCCCTGGCTTCCTCCTCCGAGGTCCCGCCGTGGACAATCAGGTTCAGGATATCAAGACCATTTGGCGAGAGACCGACAAGCCCTACTCCCGGCTTCTGCCCCTATGAAGACCCAGGGTGACAAGAAGAGGAAAAACCTTCCCCTACGTTCCTCCCAGTGGATAGGTTGTGGCTATCGTCTAGGTACATACGCTCAAAAATTCCCAGTTACAAATTGGGTCCGCGTTTTTTGGGACCCTTCAGAATTTTGGGGACAACTGAACCCGGTGTCCCCATAAACTCTGTCTGCCTCCATTTCTCCCGGGTCCCTAAGCCTTTCATGTTTCCCTCCGGAAGCCTCTGGGCCTGAACCGGTTCTCGCTGAGGGGCGCGGCTCAATCTCCGATGCTAGAAACCCCAGATGTCTTTGAATGGAAGGACCTCCGCGACATGAAGATGGTCAGGGGTAAGCGATGATGACTTGTCGATGGGAGGGGATTCGGCCCCGAGGAGGGGTCCAGGGAACCCGAGTCCCAAAATCCTGAATCCAGACCTTATCCGTAAATTCCTTCAGCCTAAAAAGAGGGGGAGACCTAAGGGGGGGGGGTACTGTCACGGCCCCTCCTGCTCCCCGGCCCCCGGGCCGCGGGCGCACCCGTGGCCCCCCGTCCGGGTTTTCCACCGGGGTCGGTTTCCGCCGCTGGCCGCGGGACGAGCGGGGGCTGCTATGCCAGGACTCACCTAACCTCGTCCTGTTTCCGTCCGCGTCCTCTGCCGGCCGGGGCGCGCGTGCCTGTGTCTAAGGCGCGCGGGGCCGCTCGTTCTCGTGGATTTAAAGGGCCAGCGCCCCGTTAATTGGCTAATTGCCTGGCCTTCTCCTACTTAAGGTACGTCCCACTAACACTCCTTGCTGGATCTATGTTGCCTCGTGCCTTAGCTAAAGCGTTCCCAAAGTGTATTTTCGCCTTTCCCTGTACCAGACCTCTTGCTACGTTTCTTGACTCCGAACCTCTGCCGCCGGCCCCGACCTTCCTGCCTGTCCACGACCACGAACCTTTGCCGCCTGTCCTGACCGGCTGCCGGCCCACGACTCCGAGTCTCGGACTACGAGTCTGCACCACGCTGCTCCTCGGCTGCCACCGCAAGCAAGTCACGTCAGGGGGGACGACCTGGAAGCCTCAAGCCGAATCAATTCCATCCCGCTTTGCGGCGGGCTCTGGTGAAAACCGGGGGGTACTTAGATTCCGTTTTCCTGGCGTGGCTTAACTACCATCGCTTGCGGTGGTCCGGCGGATCCACTACCCAACCCTTACATCAATGTTACAAGTGCTCATTTAGATCCAGGATTTGGCCCTTCAAAAGTGCAACGTGCACAGATCTTGCATACTAGTATGAACCCTTAAATAACTGTACAAAGACTGCATACATAGCACAAGAGGTGCACTGGATGGCATTGGTAATCATAGAGCACAGTTTTAGTAAAGGGAATTCCACAAAAAGTTAAACTAATGAAAAAAATGAATAACTGAACAAATACAAATACTTCCTGAAGTTAAACCCCCTAAATCTTAAAGAGGTTTTCACATCTCATTGAAATATTTAGGCAAATGTAAATAAAGACTTGCCAAATACATTACTGTTCCAATTTTGCTTCTTTCCAGTGTTAGAGAAGTTCTCCTGCTTGTGTACACAAGCTTCCCTAGGTCACAGACAACCATCCTCTGCTTCAGCAGTGGCTGGTGATGCTACTCCCTGCTGTGTCTTATTAGCAGGATGGAGCTTCTTAATCTTTCATCTTATCTTTCTACTGAGAAAAACATTTATGTGTGATTACCTCAAAGATAGCAGAGTCTCTAACAGTGTGTCTCAGCTGCATATAAGTTTTTCTCTTTCACTTGAAGCTTCCACATATGGCAAGTACAGCTCTGCTAGCTTACATTTAAAGCCAGACATCCTGATTGGACAGAGTAATTGTTTTTTAACAACACCGCCAACAGTAATGTGACTGCTGTGAAACCCAATGGTAAAACCACACTAGTGCTCTTAGACAAAAACAACATACACCTTCAATATAATAGCAAAGAACATGACCCATATAGTGTAATAAGCAGATGATATAATTGACAAGTAGAACACTCCAAACATGAAATGTAGCTGTTGATTTTAAGCATCATAGGGCAAGGATTATGTTTACAAGCAGTTCCAAGAAATAACCAATATTGAACAATAAAATCAGCAATATTACTAAATTTCAATATTACCAGTAAAACAAGAGGAACCGCTCCACATGAGAAGTGCGCAGAGATAAGTTCAATCCACCACACACCTAAGGCATTGAACAAGCACAGGAGAGGAAACTAATGCTCTGCCCAGCAGTGTTCAGATACACATGAAGGTGCCACTAATAGTGATGTCACCAAGGCAAGTGACAGAAGCTCACCCGTTCATACATCTATAGAACCAGGCTACGACAGGTGTCTTGGCTCAAAGCATGCTTGGAAACTGGCGCAGCCCTGTTCATACATGTTGTCCTTAGCTTCTACATGGACTACTTATGGTTTTGTTCACATTGGCTTGGGGGCTTGTATGTTCACGTGAGGCATGATAGGTATGATGGATGAGTTTTAAAACAGATCCCAACATTTTCAGTCGCTCTGAGACCAACATAAAATTGTGCATGGGCAACAGCTGTAATATTCTGATAGGGGAAGTTTTTTAAACTATATTCCTTATTCTCTAATTTATTTTTTAAGATTAAACTCTGTGGGTGACATGTATGAACGGGGCTGCGGCAGATATCTGACGTCTTTACAGCCCGATAACAGGCGCAGCCCCGTTCATACATTTTCAAATCTCCCGCATGCCACTCCAGGGCGCATTACATAGCGCCTGCGGCACTTTATAATACTCTCGGAGGGCGGGGTGCACTACAACGATAGCGAAGCTACATGTTTATAGCTTCACTACGGCATTTCTGGGCACATTACATCTAGAACAGCTATACCACTTTCAAAGTGGTATACCTGATCCCAAACTGTTGCCCGAGGCGCTAGAATTTTCCTGATTTATGACACGCTGTAGTGCAAGTTCATAAATCAGGCGCATTCTACACTAATGTTAGGCGTATGAAAATTTT
>JAODAL010011948.1:0-97602 GCA_025379985.1 Phyllomedusa bahiana
TAAAAAACGTATTTTCAAAATAGTGGAAAAAAAAAATTCCTCTAAATTGTACAAGGGAGGTACAGGAAAACTTGACCAGATGTAGGTTATTCAGAGGACATGGAGTATGGAACACGGACAGAGAACAAAGTACAGAGACCATTTCCTCCAGCACGTTGAGTAAAATGAGAAAAAGAATGCCAAGAAAAAGGGCACCTGGGTGGAAAAAGGAGTTAACCCCAGTATTTCCAAGTGAAGCTCAATTGGTCCGCACTCATAGGGAGGGGCAAGCGCTACCACAGGACAGGACAGTATATGTCCAGTGAAACAAAATGGTGGTTGAAAGACTCCTTTTTCCGGCACTTTTTAATCTGGGGGTCATGCAGGTTTGGGGCTCATGCTGTTGGCCCAGGACAGGATAGCTATGTCCAGTGAAACTAAAATGGTGGTTGAAATACTCCTTCTTCCGACACTTTTTTAATCTGGGGGTCATGCAGGTTTGGGGCTCATGCTGTGGCCCAGGACAGGTATAGTCAATGTCCAGTGAAACAAAAAATGGAGTTAGAAAGACTCCTACTTCCGACACTTTGTAAATCTGGGGGTCATGCAGGTTTGGGGCTCATGCTTGGCCCCAGGACAGGTATAGTCTATGTCCAGTGAAACTAAAATGGTGGTTTAAAGACTCCTTTTTCCGGCACTTTTTAAATGTGGGGGTCATGCAGGT
Organism: Phyllomedusa bahiana; assembly: GCA_025379985.1. Taxonomy (NCBI): domain Eukaryota; kingdom Metazoa; phylum Chordata; class Amphibia; order Anura; family Hylidae; genus Phyllomedusa; species Phyllomedusa bahiana. Next base: position 704 of record JAODAL010011948.1, read on the forward strand.
TTGGGGCTCATGCTGTGGCCCAGGACAGGAAATAGTCTAATGTCCAGTGAAATAAAATGGTGGTTTAAAGACTCCTTTTTCCGGCACTTTTTTAATGTGGGGTCATGCAGGTTTGGGGTCATGCTGCGTTCCAGGACGGGGTGATATTCAATGTCCAGTTCAAGTAAAAAGATGGTTCAAACATATGCTTTTTTGGCACTTTTTAAATTGTGGGGATGCAGGTTTAAGGGTCATGCTGGGGGACAAGCAGGGATAGTAAGGTGTGTGATTTTTTTTTCGGGGCTTTTATAACATAAGTGTGTTGCCTAAGATGTAGCAACGTATCCATTTGACTGTTGTGGATTTTAATTTCAGCTTCTCCAGCCCTTTTGGGTGTAAAGAATGAAGGTGTTGTTCCCCTCCCATAGACTTTAATGGTCATCGATCATAATCTACCATCGACCATCGAATATCTTGTCGATGATGGTCGACTATCGACCATCGACCGATGTCGATGGCCAACGTAATCGCTCAACACTAGTAGACACCGGTGTTCACATGATATACAGACTGTATATTACCTACATACAGTGACCATATAGTGGTAGACACCAGTGTACACAGGCTCTGCTGACTGTATATTACCACCATACAGTGACCATATAGTGGTAGACATCAGTGTACACAGGCTCTGCAGACTATATATTACCTTCATACAGATAACATATAGTTGTAGATACCAGTGTACACAAGCTCGCGACTGTATATTTCGCCATACAGTGACCAATTTTGTGGGAGGAACACCATTTTACACAGGCTCGCAGACTGTATTTCTATCATACAGGACCATATATGGTAGACACCAGGACAAGGCTCTTTACGTAATTACCACCATACAGTGACCAAAGTGGTAGACATCAGTGTACACAGGTCTGCGACTATATATTACCTTCATACAGTGACCCTAAGTGGTTATACCAGTGCACAAGCTTGCAGACTGTAATTATGCCCAAAATGATCTATAGTGGTAGACACCAGTGTACACAGGCTCTGCAGATGTATATTATATCAACAGTGACCATATAGTGGTAGACACCCCGGACAAGGCTCGGTACTGTTTTATTACCAAATACAGTGCCATATAGTGGGAACATCAGTGTTACAGGGTCTGCAGACTATATATTACCCATACAGGACCCTATAGTGGGATATACCATGACACAAGCTCTGGACTGTAAAAATTTCGCCCTACGGGTAATAGGGTAACACCCGTGTACACAGGCTCTCAGCGTATATTACTATCATACAGTGACCCCCTATAGTGGTAACACCCTAGTGCAAACAACCCCTAGTACGACCCCCAAATACTGACCTTTATAGTTTCATAAACCTAAAAACCTGCTGGGTTTCCCCCATTTTACTGCGCCCAGAAGAAAAGTGACATGAAAAATCTATGGGGCAGCACACACCGCTTAGAATAACCCCCACCAGCACATGCTCAAATACCCAATATAGCGGTGTGTACAAACATCACTTATCCGCAAGACGCCAGGAAAAGCAGGTAATAAAACACAGGGAAGGCTTAGATACTCAAAGCCAAAGGTAGGTAACACAGGATAGGCTTAGTACCAACGCCAGCGTAGGTAACACAGGATAGGCTTGATACCAAAGCCAGCGGTAGGATAAAACGGATGGCTTAAACTCAACACCGCGGTAGGGTAACACGGGGCTTAGATACTCAAAGCCACAGGTAGATAACACAGGGGAAAGGGTTTTGAACCCAACGCAATTTAGAGGATAACACGGATAGGCTTAGATACACACACCCGCAGGTGGATAACACAGGATAGGCTTAATACTCAAAGCCAAAGTAGGTAACACAGGGAAAGGCTTAGAACTCAAAAACCAGCAGGGAGGATAACACAGGATAGGGTAGATACCCAACGAAACAGGTAGGAAAAAAACCGGGGTAGGGTTAGTACTCAACGCCACAGGTGGAAACCCAGGAAAAACTTAAATACTCAAAGCACGGTAGATAACCAGGTAGGTTAGATACCAAACCAAGGGATGATAACACAGGGTAATTAGTACCCAACCCAGCAGGTAGGTAACACAGGGTAGGGCTTAGATCCAAAAGCCCAGGTGGAAACACAGGTAGGCTTAGAATCCAAGCAAGCAGGTAGGATACCCCAGGGTAGGCTTTGATACCCCAAAGCAAAGGTAGGATAAAACAGGATGGGGTTTTACACAGCACCCGAGGTAGATAACACAGGATAGGATTAAACCAGCACCAGCAGGGAGGTTAAAAGGAAAGGGTTAGATACCCAACCAAGCAGGTTGGATAACACGATAACCCTTTGATACCCCAAAGCCACGGGAGGATAACACAGGATAGCTTAGATACCCGCAACACAGGGAGGGTAACACAGGGTAGGTTAATCCAACGCCACAGGTAGGAAACAAGGTAGGATCCCCAACAACCCCATTTTTTTCCCCCCCTCCCCCCCACCGACATCTCTCCCCCCCCCTCCCCCAACGTCTCACCCCTCCGCTCCCCACGGCCTTTTCCCCCCCCGTCTCGCAACCCAATGCTCTGGCACCACAGCCCCCATTCTCCAGGGCCCTCCCCCCATACATTCCAGCCCCCCCAGTACATCTCTAGCCCCAAAAATCTCTCATCCCCCCCCGCACGTCTCAGCCCCCCAGCACATCTCTCACCCCCCCAGTACATCTCTCCTCCCCCCAGTACATCTCTCATCCCCCCCAGCACATGTCTCATCCCCCTCCCACATAGGTCTCACCCCCCCCGTGCATCTTCCCTCCCCCCACACTGTCCATCCCCCCCCGAACTCTCATCCCCCCCCAGTACATCCTAGCCCCACAGCCGTGTCTCATCCCCCCCTGAGGTAACTCTACCCCCCAGACTTGTCTACCCCCTCCAGCACCTGTCTCAGCCCCCCAGTTCATTTCTCAGCCCCTAGCTGTCTCAGCCCCCCCAGTGCATCTCTCAGCCCCCAGCACATGTCTCAGCCCCCAGCACGTCTCAGCCCCCCAGTACATCTCTTAGCCCGCAGGACATCTCTCAGCCCCCCAGCCAATGTCGCAGCCCCCAGCACATATCAGCCCAAGTACATCTCTCAGCCCCCCCCAGCACATGTCACACATACCTCCCAACTGTCCCGAATTGGGCGGGATTTACCCGATTTGCATAGCAGGTCCCACCTTCACGATTTACATAGCAAAAGTCCCGCTTTCAGTTACACACTGCTTCGGAGCTGGCCCAAGCCCCCTGAGCCAGGGAGTGTCTACAAATAGCATCTATGTGTGGCAGGCATGAGGCATTACTGCCACACGAGCTTACAGAGCTTGTACCACACTCCTGGCTTCCTGGTGATGTTATCAGTCACACACGAGAGCTGCTTCATATCCTTCCCTCTGAGTGTATCAGCTTGCCTGTATTGTAAGTGCCTGACTGGTCCAGTAGTTCAGAGCAGATAAGTTAATCTGTTGCAGCAGCAGAATGCAGCCCACCCTCCCCTTCACTCTGGCTCACACCATACCTCGACCCTCACTCCCCTGTACCCTCCTCGCGACCCCCCTTCTCTGACCCTCCACTCGACCCCCCTCCCCCTGACCCTCACACTCGTCCACCCTCCTCCTTTGACCCTCCACTCGACCCCCCTATCCTGACACCCCACTCAACCCACCCCTCTCTTCCTGACCTTCCTCTCGACACCCCCCCCCTCACTGATCCAAAACACCCAGGAAAGCTGAGTGGCCCCTATCCCCCCTTAGCAGGCACCCTTCTTCCTGAACACCTTGCTGTGACTCCATGTGACCCGCTTTCCAGATGCTGAATAACTATCCAGCTGGGAAAAACCCTCCACTGAGGGCGTCCAGGAAAGCTAGGTGCTTGCTGTGGCAGACAGATGGGTGCCACTCAGCACCAGCTTTTTTTTTGTTCCCCTGGTGATGGATAGCTCATTCATGCATGTGAGAAACGTGGGTAGTGAAAACCTTCCACAAAGCCGTCCAGGAAACTAGGTGCGTTGACCGTTGCAGATGGTGTGCCACTCAGCTTCCTGCGACAACTGCTTGTGGGATGCTCACCCAGCTTTCCAAGCACCGTGTTATAGGCTATTCAGCACCCTGGAAAGCTGGGTGACACTTCCCCCACAGTAGGCATACATAATCTTTCCTGGACAATGCTATGGGGGATGTCATCCAGGTTTTCCAGCCCTAAAATAGGCTATTCAGGATCCCGGAAGCTGGGTGATGCCTTTGTAGGGTTTAGTAGGTTTTTACAGGTTACTGTGGACTAAATCGGGACAACGTTTCACTATTTCTATAATATAAATGGATACGAGGCGGGTGTGAGGGGAGTTGTTTTATTTAAATAAAGTGTTTTTTTTCTTGTTTGTGTGTGTGGTTTTTTTTCATTTTCTTCCAGTGAGAGTAGCGTGCAGTGATTAGAAGATGCCTCCATTACTATCGCTCGGGCTTGGTGTCAGCCAGTGAGTGTTTTTTGTCACCCGAGGCTGACCACTAAACTCCGTGTCACGATTACCCATTACCCAAGCACCGGGGTATGCGAAGAGTGGTTAAACCGTAAGGAGTGGACCCTCTAATGTGAGGGTCGCTTTGGATGCTGCTGAGGCTGGTATTTTTAGAATGGGAAAATTACAGTAACAATGGTTCTGCCATTCTGATATTATCAGGCTGCGCTGTCGGTTATTCCTTGGGTGGTTATGGAAATGGGGGGGGGTCCCACGTCGTTTTTTTGGAAAATTTGTTTAGTGAGATTCTGCACATGGGCATCCAATGTAATGATACACAGGAGGTGCCCACTGTCGGATTCTTCAATTAAATGATGATTTTCAAAATAAAAATAAAACAACGTGGGGTCACCCCTGATTTACCAATAACCAGCCAGGGTAGAACCAACAGGGCAGATTGATATATCAGAATAATGGGAAGAACCATCAATTTACTGGTCCCTTCCTGTCAAGAATACCAGCCTGCGCACACAGAAGCGGCCCTCACATTAGAGGGTGGGGCTCGCTTCTGGTGGTTACTGGCTCTTCCTGGTACACCTGGTGTGTTGGGGTATTGGGGTAATCGTGAAGGGGTTATTGTCTGGCCTTGGGGTGAGCAAAACTGCTTGCTGGCTTGCCACTAAGCCGAGTATAGTAATAGAGGCATTCTGACAGACAGCTTACTTTACTGGAATTAATGGAAAAAATAACAGAAACAAAATAAAAAAAGCAGTTTTTTTAAATAAACTCGACACCGGCCCTCGGGACCATTTTTTAGTTTATAAATAGCTGGTCCGACATAGTCTAATGATATCTATTGTTTATTATACTCCATCCCCTGCACCCCTGATGGTCATGGCTGTGGCTGATCATTGGGGGTGCAGGGATATGGGAACAGGCCTAAAGAAACACCACAATCGCGGGGGTTGGTCTTTTCTTTCCCCATGAGATTGTGTTGTTAAGCGGTGGGCCTTTACCTCCTCTTTCACCCCTGGCCTAGTGTTAACACAAAATACAACCCTCACCTGACACTCTATAACCTCCTGACCACTGTTGCCCCTTACTCCCCTACTCCATCTATCAGCATATGAGGACTTTGTACAGACGAGGGAATTGGTAGGGAGGTGCTGGAGAAGTGCAGAGTCTAAGATGTTTGTGTGGTTAATTCTGCAGGGACGAGGCCGGGAGAAGTGGTCATGGCGGTCTGGAAGGAGATGGAGAAAAGGGAACGTACTCCCAAAGAGAAGACGTCACCTGTGAGTTCACTAAATTGTATTGTACTGTAATCACTTATATGTCTGCAGGAGGTCTGTGCTATAACTGCTATCTACCCCCGTATGTTCCACTGTTTGGTGGTATATACAGTCTGCAGAGCCTGTGTACAAATGCTATTCCCCATATGGTCATGTATGGTGGTATATACCGTCTGCAGAGCCTGCCTGTGTACAAACAGTAATGTATCTGCCCCACATTGGCCACTGTATGATGGTATATACTGTCTGCTGAGCCCTGTGTACAACTGCTATGTCTACCCCCCATATGGTCACAGTATGGTGGTATATACAGTCTGCAGAGCCTGTGTCAACTGCTATCTACCCCATATGATCACGTGTTGGGGTATATACAGTCTGCTGAGGCCTGTGTACAATGTATCTACCCCCATATGGTCACTATATGAAGGAATATTGTAGGAGTGTAATGGTTTTATTTGGTCAGTATGGCTGTTTTTTCAGTCACTATGTGGTGGTGATAATGTGGTCATGGTGTGATGGTAATATTCAGTTCACTATGTGTTGGTGATATGTAGTTGTGGTGTGATGGTTTTATTCAGTCTCTATGTGTGGTGATATGTAGTTGTGGTGTTCGATGGTATTATTCAGTTCTATGTGCTGTGATATGTGGTTCCTGGTGTAGTGGTATTATTCAGTCCACTATTTGTGGGTGATATTCTCATGGTGTGGTGGAATTATTTGATGCTCTGTATTGCGGGTATCATTTGATAATATTAGGTCTTGGTGTGGTAGTTAACAGTACGGGGATATTTGCTCCTTGTACAGCGGTATTATGTGGTCACTGAAATGACCATTATATAGCGGGTATATCCATACATTGTCTGATCAGCCTATTTGTATGGATCTCTGTATACACAATATCATTTACTTTATATAATTACAATATTTACAGACCCTTGTGGCGCGCTGCTGTTTGTTTTGGCGCTAGTCTTCTGGAGGGGCGGGGATGAGTTTGTTTGGGGGGCGTGTGGTTAGATGCATGTCCTGGCTTTGTTGTAATTTGTTTGGTGAGTGGTCAGAGGTGTGGCCTGATGTGATGTCATTTGTTTGGGTGTGGTCAGAGGCGTGGCTAATGTGTCCCTATTTGCAATCTCTAAATGTTGGGAGGAATGATGTCTCATCCCCCCATTACATCTCTCTGGCCCCCCAGCCCCAGTTACATCTCTCAGCCCCCAGGCACATGTCTCAGCCCCCCCACCAAGCACATGTCTACGCCCCCCCGGATCCCGTTACATGTCTCCTTCCCCCCCCTCCCCAGTATCATGGCCTCTCAGGCCCCCCCCTCCCCTGTCTACATGTGATCAGCCCCCCATCCCCTTTACATTGTCCCTTCAGCCCCCCCGGCTCCCCTGTACATGTTCAGCCCCCCCCTCCCCAGTACAGTCTCAGCCCCCCCACTCCCCAGTAACATGTTCAGCCCCCCTCCCCAGTACTTGTCTCAGCCCCCTCCGCCCTACTACGAGTACATGTCTCAGCCCCACCTCCCCAGTTACATGTCTCAGCCCCCCTCCCGAGTACTTGTCTCAGCCCCTCACTCCACAGTACAGGTCTCGCCCCCCTTCCCCAGTATACATGTCTCTAGCCCCCCTCCCCAGTACCATGTCTCAGCCCCCTCCACGTACACACAGTTATGTCTGGCCCCCCCTCCCCAGTACATGTCAGCCCCCCTCACCAGTACATGTCTAGCCCCCACCTCCCCAGTATATGTCTCAGCCCCCCCTCCCCATGTTTTACATGTTCAGCCCCCCACACCTCCCAGTACATGTCTCAAGCCCCCCCTACTCCTCCCCAGGAATGTCTCAGCCCCCACTCCCCAGTACATGTTCAGCTCCACCATCCTCCTAGGTACATGTATCACCCCTCCCCAGTTCATGTCTCAGCTCCCCCCCCTCCCCAGTAATGTTCTCAGCCCCCCCGTCCCCTGTTACAGTCTCAGTACCCCCCCCCACCCCTCCACCCTAACCAGTACTTGTTCTGCCCCACCTCCACTCACTTACCTGTGTCCTGAAGTGCAGGGACCGAACAAGTCTTCATCTCCTTGGTCCTGGCAGGGAGGAGAGAAAGGTAGAGTGGGCGGGGCATCGCTGCTGCTCTCTCTCTCTCCTGGCAGATTCTGTCATCAGCCTGTGCGTGCTGGGGCAGAGAGACGAGCGGTGCAGCTGCGCTGCTCCTTTCTCAGTAGCCGCTGCCACCAATGTAAGGGCAGATGCCGGCACCGCTGCGCTACCCACCCCGACCTCCTGCCGTTGCGCCCTAGGCACCCGCCCATGGGTGCCTATTGGCAAATACGGCCCTGCTTAGCAGCACAAACCACTATGTTCATACTAATTTCAGATGCTACCGTGTTTCCCCGATAGTAAGACACCCCCGATAGTAAGACGTAGCGGGGAGTTTAGGGGAGGTGAGTACCCGAAAGTAAGGACGTAGTAAACTGTACTTTGTCTGCGCTCGGGCGCTGCGCTGTCTCCGGACACTTGTGCGCGATTTCCTTCCACCTTATGCGACTCCTCCAGAGCGCATATAAGTGAAGGGTACTACTGCGGGGCACAGAGGGCAGAGCGCTCCGTGCTCCGCATGTGGCCTCACCGGGCGGAACGCAGGACTCGCGGCTGTCCGGAGCTCCGTCATCAGTGCGTGAGGCGGCCTGATGATGTCACCCGCTGTGCCGGCAAGAAGATAGAGCAGAGCCGAGAGCGCGGAGGAGACGGAGCAGCGGGATCCAGGTAGTGATGTCTTGTTGGTTTTATTTGATTTATTGCCTTCAGCTGCCTATACGGCCTTTTATACCCTGCACTATACCTGCTACACGCTTGGCTATACCTGCCTACAGCTGCTATACCTTGCCTGTATACCTGCCCTTACCTGCCTACAGCTGCCTTTATACCTGCCTAAAAGCCGGCCCTATACTGCTACAGCGGCTATACTGGCCTATACAGTGCTATACCTGCCCTATACCTGCCTACAAGCCGGCCCTATACCTGCTTACAGCGGCCCTTAATACTGCCTATGGGGCAGGTATACTGCCATTATAAGAAAGACATACACCGAAAGTAAGACATAGTGGACTTTTGGGGGGGTAAAAAGAATGTAAGACGCTGTCTTACTTTAGGGGAAACACGGTAGTTGCTTTTGTCAAATCATCAGCGAATGTTGGTTTTTGAGAATCAAACAATATTATTCAAAGTTTTAGAGCCAGATAATAACTAAGAGAAAAAGAGCACATTATCTGAGGTCTCTTATAGTGATGAGCGATTATGTCGACTATCGTCATCAGGTCGATAGTCGATATCGTCAATTATCAAGACGATTTCCAATAGTTGATAATAGATGAACGCCGAGGACCATTATATTCTATGGGAGAGGAACAACACCTTCATTCTTACACCCAAAAACCAAGGGCTGGAGAAGCTGGAATTTACCATCCACAAAGTCAAATGGTTAGTGTAATGCTTAGGCAACACAATTTAGGTTATAAAAAGCACAGAAAAAAACTCACAGACCATTCACTATCCAGTCTTGTACCACAGCTGACTATTAACCTGCATGACCCACAAATTAATAAATGTGCTGAAAAGGCAGTATGATTTGAACCATCATTTTAGTTGAATGGACATTGGACTATAACGTCCTGGAAACGCAGCATGACATTAAACCTGGTCTGACCCCCAGATTAAAGAAGTGCCCGGAAAAAGGACGTCTTTTGAACCATCCATTTTGTTGAATGGAATTGAATTGGGGGGGGATCTATACCTGTCCTGGGTAACCTACTTCTGGTCAAGTCTTCCTGTACCGCCGTTGTACAATTCAAGGAATATTTGTATCAGCTATTTTGTACATGCAAGTTTTTTAGTAGTTTAATTCTAGAAAACAGATTTTAAAATAGGATGGAACCCCACCACGTCTTTGTTTCTCTTTTTTTTAATTTGTATTAAATGGGTTGTCTCACTACAGGAATTGCTAATATTTTAAAGACTGCAAAACAAAATTTGAATAGGTCCATTACAGTGCCTCTTCGTTTTTGACAGCACCATCACCCTGAGCCACTTTTGACAATTGTGAAGAAAAAGGGCTGTTAGAAACCACATTTTTTAAAAATGGACCTGTAGTATAGCTGCATTTCACAGCAAAAAGCCCCCAAAAATTCAAAAACATGACCCTTGAGCCCACTTTTGAAAATTTTGTGAAGAACAAATGTCTGTCAGAAACAAAATTTTTTTTATAATAGGACCTGTAGTATTGCTGCATTTCAAAGCAGCATGACCCAAAAAATTATAAAAATGACTTCTCAGCCACTGTTAAAAAATGTGAGGGAGAAATGCCACTTAAAAGCCACATTTCTGTTCCAAAGGACCATGATTATGGGCTGTATCTCACAGCAACATGACCCAAAAAATTATAAATATGACTTCTCAGCCACTATTAAAAATTGTGATGGAGAAATACAGTTAGAACCCACATTTCTGTTCCAAAGGACCTTTGATTATAGCTGTATCTCACGCAACATGCCCCAAAAATTGTAAATATGACTTCTCAGCCACTATTAAAAATTGTGATCTAGAAATTCCACTTAGAAGCCACATTTCTGTTCCAAAGGACCAGAATTATAGTTGTATCTCACAGCAACATGACCTCAAAACCATTGACAATGCGAAAAATTCTAAAGATAAAGTGAGTAAATGGAATACAGTTTTGTCATGAAACCTTGGTGTCTTTTACAGTCCCCAAACCCGCAAAACCACAAAACGATCTTTTTGGAACTGAGAATAAAAATTGCAGAGAGAAAATGATCATTTTAAAAAACATTTTTCAAGAGGACCATTTCTGTTTGAAGAGGATATTGAAGTAGATGGGCAACTAATCGGTGACCTCGGCAATTTGGGGGCCACAACATCATCAGAGATCCATGCCTGATTCATCTTGATGAAAGTCAAACGATCCCCATTATCTGTGGAAAGCCGGATGCGTTTGTCTGTAATGACTCCTCCAGCTGTGCTGAAGGTCCGTCAGATATGACCCCTGGCTGCTGGGCAGACAACACCTCTATGCGTGGCGAGCGAGCTGGGCCTTCGCCATTTTGGATACCCAGAAGTCTTTTGGGGTCCGAACACATCCAAAAAACATCGGTGTTGAGACGCAGATAGTCGTGCACCATGATCTTAAGCTGGTCTCTGTGTGTTGGATGTGTGCCCTGCATTGCATGCGTTGGTGAGGGTGGTAAATAAAGATTGCCAGAGGTCACCATTAGGCTTCTGCCACCTTGCCTGCTGCCCCACCCTGGCGGCTACTTGGCATTCTACTGCGGTCACGTCGCTGACGTTTTTTCACCGTGACATTTGAAGAACGTGAAACAGACGAAACAGATGTCTCCAGTTGATCAATCAGCAAGGTCTCCATTTCCTGCATTTTACTCTCTATTTGGGTGGCGGGAAAGGGGAAAGTGCTGAGTTTTGTTTTGTACCGGGGATCCAGGAGGGTGGCCACCCAGTAACTGTTGTTCATTTTGATGGCCTTAATGCAAGATTCATGTTGGAGGAAATGGAGCATCCAAGCACTCATGTGAGAGATGGAGCCTTGTTTTCCCCAAAGCCCGGGGTTTCGAGGGGCACTAGCAAAATGATCTTCCTCATCTTCCTCCTCTGCCTCAAATGTGCGCCAACCTCTTTCCAAGGCAGGGACGTCGGTAACGTCGGTGTCCAGGAATACCTCCTTCCTCCTTCTCCCCGCTTCCTCCGGCACAGCTTCAACACAGCCCTGACTTGCCTCAGATGATGCACCCTGAGAGCTGATGCGGCGCCTGCACTAGCCCTGGGCCACCGAACCACTGCCTAATGAAGACCGATAAATTGTTAAACTGTCGGGCCTTGTGGATTCGACGGAGGGGAAAGGCTCCGTGTCCGCATCTGTGTCTGTCCTCTCCTCAGTCGCTGGTGGGACCTGATGTTTCAGAGTGTCCAACGATCGTTCCAGAAATAAGATCACCCAATGCACATGCTGACAAGGGCATTGTCCGCACTGACCATTTTGGTGGCTTCTTTCAAAAACTGGCAAGGATGGTGCAGAGCTCCTTTACCTGCCTCCACTTTTCGGTGGCTCAACACTCCGAGGTCCGCACCGCTGGGTTGTCGGCCATGTGTCACTTCGTACGCGTAATGGCATTGCGCTGCTGCCACAATCGCTGGAGCATGTGGAGGGTAGAATTTCCCGCATGTTGCCAGTCAACAATGAGACTGTTGACGGGGAGGCCGAGCTGACGTTGCAACGCAGCCAAGCGGGACGAAGCAGGGTTTCAAAAGGCGGAAGTGCGAACTCAGACCTCGAGCCTTCTCAGCAGGCAGTCCAGACCCGGGTAGTGCTTTAGAAATTTCTGGACGACAAGGTTCATGACATGTGCCAGGCAAGGGATGTGCTCCAGCCTACCGATATTAAGGGTGGCCAGCAGATTTCGCACACCACCTTGCCTGGCACAAGGTTCTTGTCACCCAGCCAGCACTCGGTCTCATTGCGGAGAGCCATCCACAGCTCCTGACCTGTGTGTGGATGGTCTCCAAGACAGATTAATTTCAACACAGCCTGGTTTCTCTGGGCCCATGATGCCACCAGAGGACCTTGGGGGAAAGAACCCTACACCATCCCTGCGGTTTTAAAGAGTGTGCACCGAGCCTGAGAGCCACTGTCACCACCAGAGACATCCACCCAGCTCACCCAGTGAGCTGTCACAGAGATATAACGGCCATGGCCGTGCTTACTAATCCATGTGTCGGTGGTCAGAAAGGACTTTTTTCCGGACACAGATGCAGACAACGAGCTTGAAATTTTTTGATGACACTGGCTGGCCAGGCAGGGACCTTTTTGGCAAAAGAAATGCCCCGCTCGGCATCTGGTATTGGGCAGGCAAGGGCCATGACGTGGCGGAACCCATCTGTGTCCACCAGACGGAAAGGCAAAAATTTCCAAGGCCAAAAGCCTGGCAATGCCGACATTCAGGCTTTTTGGCTTTGGGATGGTTTGGGTTAAAGTGTTTTTCTGCTCCCAAACCTGGAATACATAAAGGGTGGCTGCTAGACTGGCCCCCTGTACGGCATGCAGGTCGTCAAACTGGTGGAAGGAGAAGGGGTTTTGGATGGGTCTCTGGTGGTGCTTGGGGGTACTCGGGCGACGGTGGAGGCTGAAGCGGAGGCTGATCCCTGATCATGACTCTGAGAGACATGGCAGCTGAGGAACCTTGGTGGTGGCGGAGGAGGAGGAGGGAGGCGAGACAGAGGGTGTGACAGTGGTTTGGAAGCCCGGCATCGGTGTTGCCTTTTTTGGCCAAGTGTTGCCTCCATTTCAACTCATGCATTCGCTGCATGTGACTAGACATGTTGGTGGTGGTTAAACACCTATGATTCTTCCCTCTACTGATACGTTTTTCAGCAAAGGCGGCAAATGACATCGCTGGGTGAATCAGAGGCTTGCTCGAAAAAGGCCCAGGCTTGAGAGGTCCTGGATCTTTTCGACGTCGATAAGAAAGGAGCGGTGTTTCCGCTGAACGTGGCTGGCGGAATCATCACAGCGGACTTGTGCGACCGCCCCCTCTCCCTTTTTGTGGCGGGGCCCGTACTGACACTACCCCATCGTCTTCCTCCTCATCCAAGCAAATTCTGCGGAAAAGACCACGTTGGATCCGCAATGTCGTCATCATCATCATCAACACAGGTGACTTGGTCGTCCTGGCATTCTGCATCCAGGAGCTGCGGGCTAAAAGCCAGAGGCACTGCAAGGCGTTGCCGCCGCCCGGGATTTTTGCCGATTGACTGGCTTCCTTCTCCTCCTCTGATGGCATCAGTAACTGGGCGTCAGAGCAGACAAAATCATCCTCTTTGGCCTCTTGATCTTTTAACATGCCTTCTGACCCCAATCACATTTTGTCATCAAAGAGGTCTTCAGAAAATGGATTATCCACAGGGTGGGTACACAGAGTATGACATTAGGCTGCCTTCGGCTTCATGTTGGACGATGCTGATTGATTGTCTGATGATTGACATTGTGGCCGTGACTGAGGCACGAGGAGTAAGATGCTGGATGCAGGTTGCATTAACAAGCTGAAGATACAGATTGGCGATGCTGTTCATTACTGCGAGATTCACAGGCCCTGACCACAGCGATACAGGCTGATCCAGGAGTCTCTGCAACCGAGACGATCCACCTGCCTCGCGTCGATGCAGTGAGACTTTCAGATCTCATAAAGCTTTCATAGTTGTAAGGACGACAAAAGACAAGACGTTCCCATAAACAGTCAGTCCTGCTAATCTAAGGTGAGAGTTCGAAACCTAGAGAAGGCTAAAAACTCACCCACATGAGGCTATAAGCTAATGTGGTCCTCATTTGAGGTGAAAAATCTCTTCCCGACTGCCAATCTGGCAAATCAGAAAAATCCTGGATCTAATTGACCCCCTCTCCTGAGAATCTAGTACATCTATAACTTTGTTATATTATTACGCTCCAAAAATGCATCTACACGCACTTTGTGAACTCCGTTATGAATTCACCATGACAATCCTCTGGCAGAGAGTTCCACAGTCCACTCTCCTTACAGTAAAGAATCCCTTTCTATGTCTTTTAATGTAGAAACTTCTCGTCCTCAAGACTAGAGGATGCACCCTTGCGTCCTCTAGATACAGCCTAGGTATCACAATAAATCTTGTGAGGAGATATCTGCTATATTATCGTATCTTTGACTGTATTTCAAACATCTTTATTATGTCCCCGCGGAAGCCCGTCTTTCTTTAAACTTAAATGACAAACCCCTAATCTGCTAATCTCTGGGTACTGTAGTCCACCCAGTCCTGTTATATTTTTGTTGCCCCGCCGTTGTACCTGATCAAGCCTACAATGTCTTTCCTGTTTCACTGGTGAGCCAAAATTGTAAACACAATATTCCATTGTGTAGCTAACCAGTGACTTGTACTTCACTGGGAGCGAATAATAGTTCTCATAATATAGCCTTGGCCTTTGCTAGCTGACACTGGTACTGCTACAGTTAACTTATAACTAGTGCTCCACTAGTATTCCCCAATTCCTTCTTACATGTCACTTATTACCGCATTGTTTTTCATTAACATGTAACAGACCGCCATGTGCATCTAACCTTGCAAATTAACTTGAAATTAAACACCCTCATCTTGCATATCCCTGCATGGTCCTCCCGAACTATTCCAGATCCCACTTGTAATAACACATTTCCTCTATTGCTTTTGTAATAAAACATTTACAGTACGCTTATTATTCGAGTCTGCAAAGATGATAGTCTTCCTAGCTGCGTTCATACCCTCTCTTGATGTTACGATCATTTAATGAAAAACTGTTACAACAGAAGTATCAGGACCCCCAACAAGTAACCGAAAGCGAACAATCCAGTCTGATATGTACTGTAATTACTGCCCTTTGTCTTTCTATCAGTGTAGCCCTTTGACCTACGCATTTTGCACATCATTATTCCCCCTACTATCCAAGCAGTTCTCCATTTTATTACTACCTTTATCGTGGCATCCGTTATCAATGCATATTAAAACAATTTAGATATATGACTTCCAGTGCTCCACCTGATACCAGTCTCGCACTGACTTCTCATAGAACGCTGAGACGCATTACGTCCTGACATGTACCGATCCTTTTTCTTGTTTTTTTTTTTATTTTTTTCTTTATATCATGAACAGGTACCTCTATGTCTATAATAGTGCGTATTATCATTTACTTTCAGTGAGATACTCCAGGATAGCATCTCTGAGAAAACCTTCAACATTTCTACCCTAGCAACAGATTTTAAGCTTACCAGGGCGGGGGGGGGGGGGGGGGGGGGGGGGGGGGGGGGGGGCCTCTATAGTTCTCCTGGATCACCTTTTCTGACCTTTTTTAGAATATTGGCACGCACATTCTCTATCTGCGCCAATCCCTTGGGAACTACCCCGCTTAGTTAGAGCAGATCCATAAATATTATGAAAATATTGGAAGGTAGGCAAACTCTATGACAAATCACTTAACTTCCCTTAGTTACACAGTGTGCTGTATGTCCATCCTTGACATGGCTGGGATTTTGCGCGTCTATTTAATCTTCCCCTAAGGCGAGCTGCACTCTTCACATGTTTAAGACAAGAAACTTTTAAGTTGGAGTTTAGCCTCATCGCCCTCGTTCAACAGGAAGCCTCATCCTCCTGGTAAATACAGTCTGCACAGAAAAAAGTGTTTTAATAGGTTTTTGTTTTTTTCTCATCGTCCTCTACTGTCTTCTCCTCAGTAATTTTTCAAAGGCCAACATGATTTCTGTTTTAACTCTGTTTTTACTATTTACATAGTTAAAAAATATTTTGAGCGGGTTAGTTTTTACTTTCTATAGCAATATGTCTTTCCGTCTCCAGCTTTGCTTCCTTTATCTTTATTTTACACATTTTGGGCGACATGTATGAACAGGCTTTTCGCCTGTTTTCTGGCGTATACTGCGCCTCCCGGCCCGAATCCCCCTGTCGACAAGCATGGATTCAGCTGTTAGCCGCGCAGTGTTCGCAGCACTTTCAGCTGCGCCCCGCATGAACGGGGCGGGCAGTGGGTGCGTGTGGGCCGCGGTAGGCGTTCCGGGGTGGGACGCGGCGCGCTCGAAAACGATCGATGGCGATGTACGATGGCAGATGTCACTGCACAGTGCGAAGCGCAGTGGCAGTCGCTCGGTCAGCTCCGACAGGCAGACCAGTTTTTTTTTGGTCTCTAATCCTCCGACAGAGGCAAAGTGAAGCAAGATCGAACAGCCGTAGAGAACAAGCTACATTCGGAAGATCGCGACAGAAATTCTAACACTTCGGCGCTCCAAACGCGCTCTTTGCAGCCGTAGTATGATACTCGAAAAAATCACTTTTATAAGGCGTAAAACAAGTGTCAGAAAAAGAAGCTGAACATAAAAACAACTAACAACATAAGTAGCAAAAACAAAACACACACCCACTTGTTCCACAAAACTCACTAGCAACTGCCAAAATACCAGCGAATATATGACTAACATCGCGAAATATTGCCTAAAACAAGCCCGTAACACTACAGTCTTCAAATTCTGAAACCTATTCTCAATTGGTCGGCATTAAACCAGTCCAATCAGAAGTATGAGCGAACAGTGAAACTCATTAAACCTATGGAAAGGATTGATGACCAACTACAGAAATCCCACGAGGCGTGATACATTCAAAAATACAGTAAAAAGACAGACACACAAACACACGTATGCCCTAGATTGTGCGAGACCTAGCGAGGAGGCTATTGTCAAGCTCGTGCTACTAACATCAGCAATAGACAGCAACAAACGGACCCAATTCTACGTCTATCGTCGAAGAATTCAGACCCCCAAATCACAAGCACCACAACAAATACACTGGCGGGATAAAATATCAAAAAGACTCTCACACCAACAGGTAAAAAAGATCAGAAACATGAGCTGCATTCTGGAGACTCGAGCTAGCGGTGCTGGCTATCCCAACGCCAATCAGACGCACCGAGCTACTTTCGTCCCCAATTATATAGTACCTTAGATGGAAGTAATGGCTGGCTCCACACTCAAAATCCTCGGCAGCAACAGCGCCAGTGCTGTGACACAACTGACAAGATAAATTAATAACAAAACAACACAAAACCTGATATCTACATTAAGTGCTCAAATCACACTCTAATCAGGTATCCCAACAAGCGAGCCCCGAACATCCTACTCTACTTTTCTAACCCAACACTCTCTACACGCACTATCTTAACACAAAAAACCCCAAGAGACACAATCCGCCTTTTCGTCTGCGCCGCGAGCACCAGCGACGCTACAAAAGGCGAATTGCAACTAGAAGAAATGCCGGGAAAATTCCATCTCAATTCAATACAGTTTAAGCTCTTTTCATGATTCTGGTCTCGGCATAAACCATCAATCAGATAATAGGAATGCGACCACATTTCCCATTCTCAACCTATGGGAGGAGATTGAACCAATCAGAAATAGCGTGACAAGTGTCCATTATATCCTATGGAGAAAATTGTACTTCATCATAATCGTCAAAGTCGGGGCAGAGTTCACAAATACAAGGTAAGTAAATAGCAGAATACGAGCTGATTGAGGTTGTAAGGCGACGGGGCTTGCGTCCAGAGCTAGCCAATCAGCAGCGTGAGCTACCTTTCTCATAGTAAGTTACTTATGGGAAAAGAATGTTCTGAGTGCGCCTCTGTGATCTGGCTAAGATTAAAGAGCGCCAAAATCAACTTGAATGCGCTAAGTGCTGGACGAGCCCCACTGGACCACTGCTTCAACCATCAGTGCATCGTTCATGCATTATTTACTGATTTTATTGAAACTGTCCCGCCTTGAATAATGATTGTCAATTTTTCTCCATAGGTATTAATGGACGATTTCACGCTCATCTATTGCTGATTGGTCAATATACTCTCTCCATAGGTTTATAATGGCGCACATTGTCACTCAACTGATTGGTCAATCTCCTCCATAGGTTTAGAATGGGACATTGTCTCTCACACCTCTATTCCGATATGCTGGTTTTATGCAGAACCAACTGAGATAAGCGTTAAACAATGTTGAATTACTGTATTCACCGGCGATTCTCTCTATTAATTGCAATCCGCTATGTAGCGCCGGTCTCTCGGCTGACAAAGCGCTTGTACTGGTTTATTACACGCTTTTTATGTAAAGAAAGGGTTCTGCTTCTTTAATCTATTAATGTTTGACACTTATATAAAAATGATTTTATATAAATATGCACATCATGCCCGCACAGGACGCTGAGGAAGCCGAGCATTTCAGAGGCGCGGCCCCATGATCTCGTCACAAGACTTGAACTGTGAGTAAGTAGCTCGGCTCTCTAGAATGGCTGGATAGACAAGCCATACCGCTAGCTCAGCCAATCAGTCTCTTTCTGGCTGTCTTTTTAACATGTATTTTGAACTGTCCGATTGATTTTGATTGTCCAAACTTCTCATATTAGGATATAATGTGGACTGTTGTCATGCATTCCTATTGTGATTGGGTTAAATACTCCTTTATAGTGTATAGCAATGGGGCCACTTGGTCGCTCCTATTCTGACTAGTCCAGAACTTCTCCAATAGGATATAATGGGTCTTTGAGCGCTCCTATGCTAGATTGCTGGCTTCTGCCGACCAATGATAAATAGCATCTAACAATTTGAATTACTGTATTTCCCGGCAATTTCTCTCTATTGCGCTAATCCCTATGATAGCGCCGGTCTCACGGCGACAAACGCGTTGTACGGGTTTTTAACTGCTCTTATTGTAAGAGAAAGCGGTTCTGCCTTTATCTGATCCAATGTTTTACATTATAATAAAATTATCTGTTTGTGATTATACTCTCATGCCGCACGGACGCTGTAGACGCCGAGATTTAGTCGCCCATCTCTCCATCAGACTATAATGGGAGGACAGTAGCATCAGTCGCATCTGATTTGCTGGGACTAGACAAGCACCCCGCTACTTCAGCAATCCAGCTCATCTCTGTCTTTTTTACTGTAATTATTTATATCCCGCCAGTGGAATCTGATTGGTGTCCTAAAACATCTCATAGACTAGAATCTGGGTCTTGTCGCTCATTTCTCATTGAGATTGGTCAATAATTCTCTCCATTAGCTAATATGGGGTCTCCTGTCGCTCATTCTGATTGCTGAGTGATCCAAGTACCCGGTAGCTTAACCCAATCAGCTCTACTCTTCATTTTCCAGGCAATAGTTACTGCGTCTATTATTGTGACTACACCCGCGCCGTTGGATTCTGAATGGTCTAAAACTTCCCCATGAAGGGGGCGGGTTTTTAATGGTTCACTGTCTGGCTCAGACTCCTACTATCTCTTAGTCCGGGTTTTAGTTTACATGCCGACCAATCCAGAATAGCTTCTGATTTTGAATTCTAATCTGTGTATTGTGCCCTGCAATTTCCAATATCCCTAATTCTTGAATTAGTAATATTTGAAAGTGATTCTTGTTTTATGTATTTTTTTAAATTCTTTAGTTTCAGCTCTTCTGTCCTCCTGAGAATGTTTGAGAAAGTCCTTTATAAAGGACGAATTATTGATATCATACATCCAGCACCGACAATCCCTCTGTAATGATATTTATCTCTCGCCGCGCACCGGGGGCAGCCTGATCTCGCATGCGGAAGCAGTTGTTCGGGCGATCCCCAAGCACGGCGCCTAAGTCCCTCGCACTGCGTCCATGTCCCCTAGTAGCACTAGTGCCCACACACACAACACTGGCGAGACGTCGCTGCGGACTTTTCCCCGCATGTATGAGTGCACACTGCTCCGCGCGCAGAATCCCTAGGTCGCAGCCCGCACTGTGCCCTCGCGGACAGCCGCACTGCGCTAAAACACAGGCGAGGCGACGGGCGGACTTATTACATGTATGAATTGGGAGCACGCACGCGAATCCCGGCCCCTACATGAATTTCAGGTGCAGATTCCTCCATGCAACTAATCGTAAAAGGTGACCGTCGACCGTACGACCTGTCGGGAGTTCATACATGTGGCCCTTTATCTTTATTTTCCCTATAGCTTCTAGTGCCTTCGCTTGCACTGCCTCACGTCTTAGTAGGTGAAAAACGCTTTTTTTGTTTTTCTTATTGCGCCCGTCCTTTACATCACTAGCTACAGCTATACCACATTGTTTTTTTTCCGTTTCTAATTTTTTATTACCCATACAGGTATCGTACCTTCTCTCTCACATGTGGTAGCATATGATTTTTTAAAAATACTCCCATTTATTATTTGTGTCTGCTGCCATAAATCAAACACCTTGTCCCAGTCAATAACGTTTAGAGGGGCCTCCCTAAGCAAGATAAAATTAAGCCTCTCCTTAAATATCAGTGTTTATTTATGGCTCCTGACAAAAACTCTATTGAAAGGATAAATATAAAGTATTAATATTTATGGGTCACTATTCTCTAGGTGCCCACCCTCAACCTGACCTTTGTTACTCTGTCAGGTCTAATTAGTCAATATTCAATCTAGAAGGGGCCTTTTCTCTAGCTACGGCACTTCCTGCACCATTTGCGCAAAGGTAATTATCAATAGTTCAATTGACAAAACCTGCTTTCCTTGTGAGAGCTACAGTTGTCAAGATTCGTAGTTGATGTCTGGATTAGTTTAAAGTCGCCATAATAAGCAACCTTCCTTCTGATTAGCCGCCTGATCTATTTGCGCCTGAGGGAGTACATCTTCCATGGCTTCGTTATATTCTATATATAGCAGACTCCTTTTAGAATTATATTCACTAGTTTATAACAAACCCATGTTTATAGGTTACCCATATAGACTTCACGCTGTTCATCTACCTGTCTAGTGATATATCTTCCCCGCAGTTGTTGGCTTCAAGACATAGCCAGGCTTTTAACATAAGAACAGACACACTCCCCCTTCCGGTCTTTACAATCCTATTAAAATAGACGTAACCCTGCAATTAACCGCGCCAGCTCGTCATGCTCCTCGTCCAGCATGTCTTCAGTATATCCCACTATGTCATGATTTTTCTTCAGCTATAATAATTCTAGTTTCATTATCTTTGTTAGCTTCCAGACTCCCTGGCATTGGGTCTACAGCATGCCAAAAATTTTGAGATTTTCCAGTTTTTATTCCTTATCTCCATGATCTTCTTTAATCTTTTGCTACAGCCATACCACCCCACTCCACCCCTGTGTTTATTCCTAAATTCCCAGTCGCTCTATCTCAATATGTTGGCATCGCGCTATATCGATGTACGTTTACCCCTCCCCGCCCAGTCCTAGTTAAATATCCTCCCAACTTCCTGTCCATTTTGTCCACCCAATACAGCTGCAAACCCTCCCATTTTAGGGTTCAGCTCAGTCCTCACATAGAGAGACTGTCTAGACCAACATAAGTTCCAGCCCCCAAAGTAATCTCTCTATAACCGAAATCCCTCTTTTCCTACACCTAATGTTTGACACTTATTCACCACTCTCTGATCTCCCGCGCCTCCTCCATGCGGCGTGCCGTCGTGGAACATATAAAACCTTCCGAAAATATTCACCTTGTGAGGACCTTTGCCCTGAGCTTTTTGGCCGTAAAATTCCCTGAAATCATTTTAAGGATGCTCCACCCTACCTCTAACTTTGGTCATTGGTGCCAATGTGCAGCCATGTTCAGCTTATTCATCAACACCAGTCCAACAATACGAACCGCAGCAATTCTGTAACCTGACCGCGAGTACACATGCGAACTCGGGCCCAGGTAGACAACATACGTGTTCAACGATCCCGTCTTTGTGGCAGATTGCCCTGTTGTTCCCCTAATAATGGAGTCCCACTAGCTACACCTGTCTTAGCCTGACCTGCACTCCTATTCCCTCATGCAACATGGAGCATACAGTGAGTATGTCGTGCTGCAGTAATGCTACTCCTGAGCTTATAGTCCCCTAACATCTTGCCAATCTTCTCTTCGCAATTTGTCTTGGGCATCTGTATCCAATGTTTCAGACCTAGCCTCCTAACACTCTTTCCCCTCTAGACCCTTCTTTCTGACATGTTACCCAGGACTAGCATCTCGTCAGTTTCTGCACTCCATAGACTGCCACCCTCCTCCAGCATAATCTACACCGTGCGATTGAGTGGCTCAGTGCATCAAACTCGCTTCAAGTTGGCAATGGATCTCATAGTGTCGCGCCACTCAATGCGTCACATTAATCCACGGATAAACGGGCTTCCTAAATGTATAGTGTCACACATCTTGCACAGCAGTATGGTGCCCCCTAACCCGGTCGAACTTTGTGTTCCATGTTGACAATACATTGGCACAGGTTGTGCAGCTGTACGGGCATTGGTCAACACATGAACTCATGGGGATGTTACCAGAAAGACAAACAGAATAGTCAATTATAAAACTAATACAATTCTGGTCCCCCTTCTTACTCTTGCAAATCAAAAGTCTCTCAATCTCAGTCTTCACACTTAAAAGAACACACATAAATGAACAACACTCGCAGACTCGTTTACCCAAAATCACATTGATAATCGCTTCAAAATACTCAGCTATTATAAAAAACCTTTCCCCCCACTTTGACTTACATGTTGCTGTTGCTGCAAACTCTAGACATTCAGAAGCAAAGCACCGTTCTCTCCGTACCCTCTACCTCTCATGTCCCCCCACTCTTTGCTCAGCGTTAAGCCACCTGCATTCACGTACATTTCAGAAAGATAAAAATGTTAGAGAAGGTATGGAAGATGTTTTTGACAGTTCTCTTATTACAAGGACGCAAAATCACAGCTATTCTTAAATCCTCTAATTCATACAGCCAACGTAGGATTAGAAACTGCGAATGTTTCTAGCGAATACCTGCGTGAATGCAGTCTGGTGGAAGAACCGTAAGACAAAATCACTTTGTTTTTCCCTTCAGCCCGGGGATTTAAAACTCCCCCGAGGCTAGGAATTGATATTTTCAACAAAATATCATACAAGTGGCTATCTGCCCAAAAATGGATTAAAAACGAGCCACAAAAAATTTTCAAGTTACACGGTGAGAAATTGTGTTTTTTGAGAAAAGACAAACGAGAAATTGTAGAAAATTTTTCAAAAATTTTGTGTAAAGTGGCCCTATTTGAAAAAAAAAAAAAAGGCCGGCCCACGTCCCTACAGCTTTTTAAAAAAATTTATACGGATAAAAAACGGGTGTATTTTGCACCTTAAATCACCTGCGGGTTACAAAAATTCTGTTTTCAAATTTAATTAAAAGGGGCCTTTTATGAACAAAACTGGGCCGCCCAAAGTAAAAAAAAAACCCCTTTTGAAATGTATACAGATAATAAAAAGGTTTTTTTTGCCCATAAATACACCTGCAGTGACTACAAAATTGCTGTTTTCAAAATTTAAGTGCAAGGTGGTCATGAACAAAGCGGACTCCCCAAAGTGAAAAACACGTAATTAAATTTTTTTAAATGGATAAAAAACGGGTTTTTGCCCCTATAAATACACCGCAGTGACTAAAAAATTGCTGAATTAAAATTTTAAGTAAAAGGGTGGCTCTAGAACAAAAGGGGGCCGCACCAAAGAAAAAAAAAACCCCTATTTGAAATGTTACGGATAAAAAAAAGGTTTTTTTTGCCCCTTTTAAAATCACTGCGGTGTTAAAAAATTTGCTGTATTAAATTTTTTTTAAGTACAAGGTGGCTCATGAACAAAACGGGGCCCGCCCCCAAAAAAAAAAAAAACACCTATTTGAAATTTTAGGAAAATAAAAGGTTTTTTTTGCCCATAAATAACCTGCGGTGACTACAAAATTGCGTTTTCAAATTTTAAAGTGAAGGGGCTTATGAAAAAACTGGCCGCACCAAAGTAAAAAAAAAAATTTTGAAATGAAGGAAAATAAAAGGGTGTTTTTTGCACTAAAAAACACCTGCGGGACTAAAAAATTGCGTTTTCAAATTTAGTGAAAGGGGGGCTTAGAACAAAAGGGGCCAAACCCCCAAAGTAAAAAAAAAACCCCATTTAAAAATGTATAAGGAAAAAAAAAGGGTTTTTTGCCCCATAAAACACCTGGGTGTAAAAAAAATTGTTGTTTAAAATTTTAAGTGCAAGATGGCTCCTATGAAAAAAGGGGGATGCGCCAAAGTGAAAAAACGTAATTAAATTGGTACAGATAATAAAACGGGGTTTTTTTGACTATAAATCATGCGGGCAAAAAATTCTGTATTCAATTTAAGTACAAGGGGTTTAGAAAAAAATGGGGCAAAGTAAAAAAAACACCAAATTTTAAATTTTACGGATAAAAAAAAGGTGTTTTTTCCCCCCTATAAAAAACCCCTGCTGACTACAAAATTGCTGTTTCAAATTTAAAGGGCCAAAGGGGGGCTCTATGAAAAAAAACTGGCCGCACCAAAGTAAAAAAACCACCTTTTTAAAAAGTATATGGATAATAAAGGTGTTTTTGCACCATAATACACTGCGGTAAATTTCAAAATTGCGGTATTAAATTTTAAGTAAGGGGGGGTGGCCATGAACAAAACGGGGCCCCCCAAAAGTAAAAAAAAACACCTTTTGAAATGTATCGGATAAAAAAAGGGTGTTTTTGACAAAAATACCCTGGGGGGTGACTGGAAAAGTTTGTTTTATTGAAATAAAAATGGGTCTTTGAACAAAGGGGGGGCTGCCCCCAAGGAAAACACGTAATTAAATTGGGGCGATAAAAAAAAGTGGTTTTTTGCACCTAAAATTCCTGGGGTGCTGAAAAGTTCTGTATCCTATTGTAAGAACAAAGGGGTTTTTAACAAAACTGAGCTGCGCCAAAGTGAAAAAAAACGAATTAAAGTGTGCAGATAATAAAAGATGAATTTTTGCACCTATAGATAACCTGAAAGTTACTAGAAAAGATCTGTATCCTAACATAAGACAGGCGCAAAATACAAGCTAATTTTCACAAAAAAATGGCCAAAAATTTTAAAATAAACCCCATTTAAATGCTGGGTCAAAGCAGATTCGCAAAATTACCCACTCTCCTTTCAAAAGCCTGCCTGGCCAGCCTTCTGTCTGTTTCGCCTGCGCCCCCCCGGCCCCCCTTCCCCGGGCTGTACAGCCCGGGTGTCCTTTAAAATTCCCCTCGCCTTTAGTAACTAAAAACGAAATTTCAAATTTTCCAAAGTTCTAATTTTTCAGCAAAAAGCTTTGTTTCTGTGTGAAAAGAAAAACAGTTTCACGAGCTGTTTGGGAGAGGACCGGCCACGTCCCGCTCTTGTGATCACAGACCAAAAATGTCATGAACAGGAAGGGCTGTTTATGTAAAATGAGGTCATGTGATTTTTTCAGCCCAAACACAACCAAAAACATCCCAGTCAGACGGCGACACCCGCTCCCCTGCCTTTTTCTCTAGCTGTTTTTCTTGCCAAAATAAGGGAAAGGCCGAAAAAAGGGATATATTAATGATTTTGCAAGTTTTTTCCTAATTTTTGCTGACGAAAAAAATCGTCACAAAAAAGCTGTGCGATTTAACTTTGCGGGAATAAAAGTCACATAGTTAGAAAGTTTTGGAAATAAATGCATTAAATGTGGGGTTTTCGAAGGATGTCATAGATCCTTTTTACCTTCCTTAGGACACTAACTCATAATGGAAAGCCCCAAACCAAAGCTTGGCCCAGTGACCAATTAAATGGTCAGACATTCATTTGAATTAATTATGTTTTGCAGCTGCTGCATGACTATTTTCAACTAGATGCAAAAATGTCAGCTGTTTGGCATTGATTGCAGAATCCAGAGCCACATCGGGCCAGTAAATTTTTTTCAGCAACGCACCTTAAAAAGTTTTAGATCCTATTTTTCAGATATGATTATCCCGCTTTCTTGATCTGTTACATGGCATTAATTAAAATTTTACTTTGCATAGAGTGTGTAATTATATAATTTCATAATTTGGTACTGATTATACAAGGATGGACCAAGGGCTTGTGGAAGGATCCTTCAAGTAAAATATACGAGTGGGCCAACTGGAATTTTTTGTTTTTGCAGGTTGCCAAGGCTGCACAATAACACCATATATTGCGTATTTTGGACGTTTGGCCGCAATACAGCTTTGTTGTTGAGGCAGTAATGCAATTAAATTTGAATCAGCACATTTTATAGTAACCTCAGGGGTATTGAAGAAAGGTGCCAAAATTATATTAGTTATTATACTGAATACATTACAGATAAGTGTTTTTTGGAGACTTTGGAGACATGCTACAGCTTTGTTCATTGAGCGCAGCTTGCGCAATTAATTCTCGGAATCCAGCATTTTATAGTCACCACAGGTGAATTGAAAGGTGCCAAAATATCTGGTATTAGAAGAAATAAATAACAGATACGTGTTTTTTTTGACTTTGGCGCACTACAGCTTTGTTGATTGGGGCAGCTTGCCACTTAAATTTGAGATCCAGCAATTTTATAGTCACCACAGGTGAATTGATAGGTGCCACAAAAAACTTGTATTTCGAATACATTTCAGGATACGTGTTTTTTCACTGTTGGAGCACTAAGGCCAGCTTTGTTAGATAGATCTACTTTGCAGTTAATTTGAATAACAGCAATTTTATAGTAAACAAAGGTGTATTTGATAGTGCGACAAAATATAACTTGTATTATCCGATTACATTTCAGAGAGTAGTTTTTACACTGTTTGGCGCAGGCCAGCTTTGTTGATAGATCTACATTTGCAGTTAAATTGAATTGAGCAATTTTATGTCAACACACGAGTGAAATTGATAGGTAGCCAAAAATACCTGTGTATATCACGAATTACACATTTCAGTTACTGGTTTTTTTCTCTTTGGCGCAGGCCAGCTTTGTTGAGAGAGCTACTTTGCTGTTTAAGTTTGTTCAGACAATTTTTGTAGTCACACAGCGGTGTATTTGAGAGGTGAGGAAATACCGTTTTATTATCCGAATACATTTTTTAGATACGTGTGGTTTTTCTGTGGACGCACTTCAGCTTGGTTCATTTTGAGGCAGCTTGCACTTAAATCTGAAGCCAGAATTGTTATTAGGTCAAAACAGGTGAAATTGATAAGCACTGCAAAAATATCTTGTATTATACGATACATAGTCAGATACGGGTTTTTGGACTTGTGGCGCAATACAGCATTTGTTGATTGTGGCAGCTTGCTCTGGAAATTTTGAATTCCAGCAATTTTATAGTCAACACAGTGTGAATTATAGCTGCCAAAATACCTTGTATTATCGATGTACATTTCAGTCTTACGTGTTTTTGTCACTTTGGCGCAAGGCCAGCTTTGTGGATGATCTACTTTGCAGTTTAATTTGAATACAGCAATTTTATAGCCACCAAAGGTGAATTGATAGGTGCAAAAATACCTTGTATTTCAGACATAATATTTCAGTGACAGTGTTTTTTCACTTTGGCGCATGCTACAGGCGCTAGACATTTGTTGAATAGAGTCTACTTTGCAGTTAGAATTTGGATTACAGGCGCAAATTTTATAGTCAACCACATGGTGAATTGATAGTAGTGCCAAAAATACCGTGTATTATCCGAATACATTTCGATACGTGTTTTGTTTTCACTTTGGCGCAGGAAGCTTTTGTTGATTATCTACTTTGCAGTTTAAATTTTAATCACAGCCAATTGTTGTAGTCACCACTGGTGAGATTGATATGTGCCAGGAAATAACCTTTTATTAATCCGTATACATTTCAGAATACGTGTTTTTCACTTTGGCGAAGGGCCTAGCTTTGTTGATAGATCAGACTTTGTAATGTTGAATTTGAATATCCAGCAATTATTTATAGTCTACCACAGGTGTACGTGTTAGGTGACACTCAAATTTCTTTATTTTTCTGAATAACAGTTCAGTTACGGGTTTTTTCACTTTGGCGCAGGAGCTTTGTTGATAGATCATACTTTGAGCTGTTATGTTTGAAGTGAAGCAATTTTGGTTTGTTGATTTGAGGATTTGTGATAGATGTGATGGTGACGTCTTTCTTTTAATAGAGAGAATTCCTATAAACTACTTCAATTACGTCTCAAATTGTTATATTTGCTGAACTTGGAGTGAAATTTGCTGATGGTAAGCGAGCACAAAGAGGGGCGGATATAGGACTTGGCGAGGTAGAGTTACCGAGAGTAGGTGCTATTCCATGTGCTGGCGGGACAACTCAGCCATGCAAGCGGATAGTTTATGTTGCTAGGACCGTCAAAGGCTGTCATCGCCGGGGTCACTGGGCCCGGTAGAATATCGAGTAAAGAACATCGTCGCCAATCTGTCCTTCAGTGAGTATTATGGCATCATGACATACTGACAGTCTTACCCACGCTCGGCCTACACGTCACGGCCTCATTATGTCATCATCACAGCATTACCCAGCATCCGTCCTAAATGAAGCAGCACAGGTCAAATCTTGTAACCCTCCAATGTGGATAATCCATTTGCTGAAGACCTCTTTGTTGACTGAAATCATGCGGGTTGGGGTCAGAAGGACTTGTGTAAAGTCAAGAGGAATAAGAGGATGTATTTCTATGCTCTGACGCCCAAGTTACTGAGCCTTCAGTGGAAGAGAGGAAGCCGGTCAATCAGGGCACAACAATACCGGTGGCGGCGGTGGCGCAACGACGTGCAGTCCCTACTTGCTTGTAGCCTGCCGCTCTGGAATGCAGATTGTCGGAACGACCAAGTAGACACCTGTGTTGATGAATGATGTTGACAACATTGCGGATACCAGTCGGGGTCTTTCCGCCAGCATATTTGCACGTGCGGAGCGCGCTTCAAATTCTGGACGTGGTGGAAGTCGAGTGGGGTGTGTCTCAGTACGGGTTCACGACTCTAAAAAAGGAGGAAGGGCGGGGGCAGATGTACGTGATATGATTCCGCAGCCTACGGTAAGCGCAAACCCACGTCCTTCGCTTATAGCCAGTCAAAAAGGTCCAGGACCTCTCAAGCCTGGGCCTTCTTGAACAAGCCTCTGAATTCTACCCAGCGTGGTCATATGCTGCTATGCCGCGTAAAACGACATAAGGAGAGGCAAGATTACTTAGGTGGTTTAACCACACACCAAATGTTAGTCACCATGGCAGGAAATGCATGAGTTGAAATTGGAGAGTCAACACTTAGCAAAAAGGCCTGACTGAGCCGGGCATCCACAAACCACTGTCACACCCTCTGTCTCCGCCTCCTATTCCGACGCCATCCACCAAGCGTTCCATCAGGCTGCAATGGGCTCCACCGTCGCCCCGAGTACACAACCAGCGACAACCAGAGGACCAATCCTAACCCTTTGCACTTCAGCCAGTTGAACGACCGGCACAGCCATACAGCGGACAGTCTAGCAGCCAGCCTTCTGTTCTTCCCCAGGATTGGGAGCAAAGTAAAACTTGTAAAACCAAAGCATCCATAAGCCAAAAGCACTGAATGTCGGCATTGACAGGCTTCTTGGCCATTGAAAATGTTGCCTTCCGTCGGGTGGACACAGATGGGGTTACGCCGCGTATGCCTCCTGACCTGCCACCTTTAGCCGATGCCGAGCTAGGCATTTCTTTGCCAAAAAAAGCAGTCCCTGACCTGGCCAGCCAGGTGTCATCCTAAATTTTCAAGCGCAGTCTGTCGGCGGAAAAGTCAGCTGACCACCGACTATTATGGGACTGTAGTAAGCAACGGCCTAGGCAGCATATATCTCTTGACAGCTCACTGGGGTGAGAGACTGGGTGGATGTTTCTTGGGGTTGATGTATGGCTATCAGGTCGGCGCACGATCTTACAAAAAAACTGAGGATGGTGCAGGGGTTCTTGCCCCTCCATGGTCCTATCTGTGTCACATCACGTGCCAAGAGGAAAAAGGACGTGGTTGAAATTTATACGCTTGGAGACCGTACCCAAACACAGGTCAGGAGAGCTGTGGATTGGCTTCCGCAACGAGATGACGCCGCCGGAGCGCTGGCGGTGGTGCCAAGAACTTTGTGCCAGGAAAGGTGGTGTACGATAAAGGAAGCGAAATCTGCTGGCCCGCCTTAAGATCGGTAGGACTGGTGCCATTCCCTTGCTGGAACACATGTCATGAAAGCTCGTCGTCCAGAAAGAAATTTCTAAAGAGCTACGCGGTGTCGGGATCCATGCTGAGTGATGCTCAAGTCTAAGTTTCGCTCTTTCCGCCGTTCGCACCCTGCTTCGTCCCGCCTGGCTGCGTTCAGCGTGCAGCTCGGCCTCCCCGGTCAACTCCATCTCAATGAGTTGATGTGGCAAAAACGCTGGAATTAAACCCTCAACAGTGGTGCGGACCTCGGGGTGTTGACGCCAACGAGAGTGGAGGCAGCGGTGAAAGTGCTCAGCACATCCTGGCCAGTTTTGAGAAGAAGCCACCAACGTGGGTCAGTGCGGACAATGCCCTTTGTCAGAATGAGAATGTGGTGATCTTAGTTCTGGACACGATCGTTGGTCACTCTGAAACAACAGGTTCCCGCCAGCGATGGAGGAGGGAGACGGCAAGATGCGGACAAGGAGCTTCCTATCCATCATAATCTCTAGGCCGAGACAAGTGATACAAGTATGTGGTCTGTTACATAGGACACGTGTAGTTCGGGGTAACTGAGCATTAGTGCAAGGTGGCGTATCAGCTTCAGGATGTGCTATCATCTTCTAGGAAGAAGTCAGGGCTGTGTTGAAGCGTGTGCCGGGAGGCGCAGCGGTGGAGGAGGATGAGGAGGTATTCTAGACACCGACGTTACAGTAGCGACAATGACGTGGAATTTGGTGTGGCTTGTGTATTGTGAGGCGGAGTGGTGGTAGATGTGGTAGTTACATGGGTGGCTTGTGTACTACGTGGTTGTAAATAGAGGCGTGGGATTATAAAGGGCTCAAGATAGTCACAGGAGGGCTTGGATGCGACCAGGGGCACTTCCAAACTTGATACTCGCGGGTGATGGCAAGATTTGGAACATACAGTTATGGGTGGACACCCGCACTGGAGAACCGGTAAATGATTAACATTCTCTGCAATGTAACTTCCACACAACCTATAATAGTTGACGTATAATGCAGGAATTGGAGGACCTTGTGTTTGATCAACTGGAGACATCTGTTGCGTCTGCTTCAGTTCCCACCAAAGTCACGTGCCGTTGAAAATTCGGATAGAGTCGGACAGACGAGTAGAGTGCCGTATTGGTTGGTTCGTTGCCGGCAGCAGACAGCAGGCATAGGTGGCAGAAGTCTAATGGGTGACCTCTGGCATTCTTTGTTTATCCTCCACAACCAACCGCATTCAATGCAGGCACACATCCAACACAGAGAGACACAGCTTAAGATCATGGTGCTCGGATATTGCGTCTCAACACCGATGTTTTTGTATGTGTTTCCAGACCCTAATAGATTCTGGGTATCCAAAATGGACGAAATGGCCCGGAGATGGATCATCACGCCCTGAGAGGTGTTGTCGCTGCCCAGGCATGTCCAGCGTCATATCTGAGCGGACCTTCAGCACAGCTGGAGGAGTCATTACAGATCAAACGCATCCGGCTTTCACAGATAATGTGGATGTTTGATTTTCATCAAGATGGGTAATCTGGCATTGGATCCTATTTTTGATGATGTTGTGTCCCTCAATTGCGAGCGTCAACGATAGTTGCCGTCTATTTCACATTCCTCTTCAAAAAGAGTAATGGGTACTCTTGAAAAAAAAATTTTTAAGCTCATTTTATTACTGCAATTTTTATTCTCTTTTCCCAACAGTGACATTTTTGCTGGTTTTGCTGTGAGGAGACTGTAAAAGACAGCAAGGTTTCATGACGAACACCGTATTCCTATTTACATCACTTTTCTTTTGTTGTTTGTGCATTGTCATTAGTTTTGAGGTCAGGGTGATGGGAGATACAGCGATAATTGATGTCCTGTAGAACAGAAATGTGGCTTTTAAGTGCATATTCTCCCTCACAATTTTTAACAGTGGCTATGGAGTCATTTTTTATAATTTTTTTGGGGTCATGTAGCTGTGAGATTTGACAACATTAATCTGGTCCTTTGGAACAGAATGTGGATATAGTGGCGTTTCTCACTGACAATTTTTTAATAGTGGCTGAGATAAGTCAGTTTATAATTTTTGGGGTCATCAATGGCTGGTGAGATACAGCAATAATTCATGGTCTTTGAAACAGAAATGGGGCTTTCTAGGTGGCATTTCTTCCCTCACCATTTTGAACCAGTGGCTGAGAAGTCATTTTTATATTTTTTTGGGTCTTGACTGCTATGAAATGCTGACAATACTTTACAGGTCCTTATTATACAAAAAAATGTGGTTTCTAAACAGACATTTGTTCTTCACAATTGGTCAAGAGTTGCGCAAGAGTCATGCTTTTAAATTTTTGGGGGCATTTTGGTTTTGAAATGCAGCTATAGAACAGGTCATATTATAAAAAAATGTTGGTTCAAACAGAAATTTTGTTCTTCACGCACAATTGTCAAGAGTGGCTCAATGGTGATGGTTGCTGTAGAAACATGGAATAGGTACGGGCACTGGTTAGGGACAACATATTGCAAAATGAGTTGTTTGTGGCAAGATCTTTAACTAGCTATCAATCCTGCATGAGACAACCCATTTAAAACAGGATTAAAAAATGAGAACAAAGACATTGGTGGGATTCCATTACTATTTTTAAAAATGGGTTTTATAGAATTAAACTACTAAAAATCTTGCAGTACATAATAGCTGGTAAAAAAAATTTCTCTGAATTGTACAAGGGAGGTACAGGAAGACTTGACCAGATGTAATGTATTCAGAGGACATGGAGTATGGGCACGGACAGAGAACAAAGTACAGAGAAAATTTTCCCCTCCTGCACGTTGAGTAAAATAAGAAAAAGAAGCCAAGAAAAGGGCACCTGGGTGGAACAGGAGCGTTAACCACCAGTATTTCCAATGAAGCTAAATTGGTCCGCACCATACGGAGGGGCAAGCGCTACCCAGGACAGGGACAGTTATGTCCAGTGAAACTAAAATGGGGGTTTTGAAAAGACTCCTTTTTCCGGCACTTTTTAATCTGGGGTCATGCAGGTTTGGGGCTCATGCTCGTTCCAGGACCGGAAATTCAATGTCCAGTTCAAGAAAAAATGATGGTTCAAATCATACGGGCCTTCGGGCACTTTTTAATTGTGGGTATGCAGGTTTGGGGGTCAGCTGTGGTGCAAGACAGGGATAGTGAATTGTGTGTGATTTTTTTTCTGTTGCTTTTATAACCTAAGTGTGTTGCCTAAGATGTAGCACGTATCCATTTGACTGTTGTGGATGTTAATTTCAGCTTCTCCAGCCCTGTTTGGGTGTAAGAATGAAGGTGTTGTTGCTCTCCCATAGACTTTAATGGTCATCGCTCATAATCGACTGCTCACTATCGACTATCTTGTCGATGATGGTCGACTATCGACCATCGACCGATGTCGATGGTCAACATAATCGCTCAACACTATTTCTAACCCAACCCATTCCCAAGAAATTGGGGTTTTGGCCACAATTGAAGGCATACACTGTCATTGGGAAAGTCACCACTGCTCCACTTTCAACAGAGAGAGAGCTTAAACTTAAATTGAGAACTGAACAGTGATGACTACCTCTTGATAGTCTACATACTCATTAGTACATGTAAACTAATGACACTGATTGCTGGGAAGGACAAAATTAGAATAAACTGGCAGCATAGGAGTGGCAGCTATAAAGTTGAAAGCTGAAGTTTTTGGAGAACATCATCTTTAATATACTGTATATAAGAATTCCTCTTTATAAGATATATTGAAATGGGTTTTGCAGCAAGTGTCAACCATGGAGTTAGGTGGTGGCACCGAGGCCCAGCTTCTATCATGGTTGCTCTTCTCAAGACCTTGATTCTTCACCCTCCACTCAGCTACACTCATTATAGTGGAAAGTTGGTCTGCACTGGGAACAGAAGTATTCTTCCAGTACACACTCTTGTGTACACTTCTGCCTTGGAGTTGGTTGAGGTGACCTTTGTGTAAGTGCAGAGGAAGAACAGGAGGCCAGGAGGAGGTGAAGGCAAACTTTTACCTCTCTTGTCACAATTAACACTTGGTTTCATCTTCCACATAAACATGGAGGTAATAGAAAAGTTTAACTTGAAAGTGATATCACATTGCACAATATTATCTGTTCTTAGATCACAGCAGAAACCATTGAAAACATTGATATAACTTTCTGTACCACAATAACATGGTGCATTATCTGTCAAGTTTCTTTTTGCTACATCTGTACACTTGCTATAACAGCCCTCAGTCCCCCTTAACATTCTTCAGATGCTTAATGCAGAAGTGAACTTCAATCTCAAAATTCTAATTAATAATTCTAGATGTCTGTAGTGCCGACTCCGCGCCATAGTCTGGTATAGGGTGCTGGTTCAGGCCGGAGGTTTGCTGGTTTAGTCTAAGTGTCCCTAGGACCCTTCTCACATAGGCACATACCACTTATCTTGCAGGAATTCCATGATGAATGGGATAGTCTCACCCACATAGATGGAGATTTTACTCTTGCACTTGTTGGACTGTTTCCCAGTGACCCTCTCTCTATACCATACAGGATACATTACAAACTTAATGCACACAAGTTTTAAAAGTACAAAACACATCTACGTAGAAAATAGTCTGTTAGTAGTGTATCTTTTGTACACTGCAGATGTTTTGTTGAGGCATTGGATGAGAACCTGGAAGCCTACTAGATACAGAATTAACAGAAAAACACCCAAACTGATAAATACCTTTCCAGGTTCAATTTGGATTTATTTTCAGGAATTTAATTAGACTGCTATAAATCCTGAAATGGGCTTTAGAGTGAAAAAAAGTAAAAATCTAACAGACAACCCTTATTGAGTAATAATTGTCATGTTACTACTGACTGTAGTAGGCCAATGCATCTCCAAACTATTAAATTGCTTGTAGATGACAATTATTATAGAAGAAGCAATGTTTGGTGCAAAGTGTAACTCCAATGTGATACTAAACTTGGAATGAAACTAATGAAACATTGTGGTTACAACCCTCACAATATCACGATGTACAACTACATGTACAAATGATTTATATACATTGTATTTCAGTATCGTAACAATGCTATAATTACCTCCTAGAACACAGATTATAACAAAATAGGCCAAGACTCAAGGTCCCTGATATTCCCATAAATCACAGTGACCTTGTTATTGCTACAAAATGTACCCAACACGATGTTTGAATGTTGCCACTGATGTCAAGACTCCCTGTTGTATCAGTTAAATTTAGATCATGGTTTTAGAATTTGACTGATGTTAGATTTTGCATAGTTTTGTAGCTGCTAATTGACGTCATACATTATTTTGTGCCATTATTCCCTGTAGCATGGAAACCAGCTAGCTCATATTTGTAGAACAGTGAGGACAACAAAGTTCAGATGTTTTTTAAATGTTAGATGTATATGTGTTACAAATCCCTAAGTTGAAGACAGATAATAAATATACTTTCTGTTGGTTCAAATAAGATTTGACCATTAATTAGGTGATTGGTTAAAAAATTTATATATGTTTCATAATTAATGAGCACGGAAAGCTAAATAATTGTTATAAATAGCAGATCAGATGTCTTGATTTTAACATTGGTATATGTTAACTAGGTACAAAAAAAAGCATTTTATGTAAATGACATATCCTCTGAAATGCAGTTGCAAGAAAAAAATAGTGACCCCTTTCGAATTACCTGGTTTTCTGCATTGATTACTTAGATAATGTAGTCTGATTGTTATCCAAGTCACAATTATAGACAATCAATGTAACTTATAACACACATACGGTTGTGCTATTAAAGAGCATATTCAGTAAACATTCACTATGCAGGGAGAAAAAGTGACAAGCGCTAATTAGCAGTTAGGTATCTTAGTTAGGAAGTTATGATTGGAAGTTTGGGTTTCACAGGTGCTTTATCCATGAAATGCAGGCACGCAAATCCTGATTAGGGCATTTCCCCACGGCATGGGTTTGCGGTTTTGCAGACCGTCTGAAAAAACGGCCGCAAACGAGCACAACGGGGCTCTATGGAAAACCCATGCAGCAGTTCCCACTGCATGGTTTTTCTGCCCCGCGGTTTTTCAAACCACCGGCCGCCCCAAAAATATTGTGCTTGCACATTCTTCCGTCCTGTTTTTGGACGGAATATGTGCAAGTGAATGTGAAGGGGAGGGATTCTCTCCGCTCATCGCGGAGAAAAGACGCCCTCCCCACCCCCGTGGTCGTGTGCATGACGCACAAACCGGACAAATACCGGTCGGTTTATCCGACCGGTATTTGTCCAGTGCCGTGTAAATGGGCCCTTACCAATAGTGTTGAGCGATTGCGTTGGCTATCGAGATCGATCGATAGTCGATAGTCGGCCGCTATCGATAAGGTTTTTCGATAGTGAGCATCGATTATGACGCGATTACCATTAAAGTCTATGGGAGAGCAAAACACCTTCATTATTACACCCAAAACAGGCTGGAGAAGCTGGAAATTAACATCCACAACAGTCAATGGATACGTGCTACATCTTAGGCAACACACTTAGGTTATAAAAGTCACAGAAAAAAAGTCACGACCATTCACTATCCCTGTCTTGTACCACAGCCTGACCCTTAAACCTGCATCACCCACAAATTAAAAAGCCGCCAGAAGGCAGTATGATGTGTGAGACCATCATCTTAACTTGAACTGGACTTGAATATCCTGTCCTGGAAACGGCAGCATGAGCCCCAAACCTGCATGACCCCCAGATGTAAAAAGTGCCGCAAAAAGGAGTCTTTCAACACCATTTTAGTTGTAACTGGACACTAACTTATATGCTGTCCTTTTACCGCAGAATGACCAGTTTAAACCTTCTGACCCCACAGTTTTAAAAATGCCGGAAAAAGGAGTCCTTTCAACCACCATTTTAGTTTCACTTGACATTGACTATACCTGTCCTGGCCACAGCATGAGCCCCAAACCTGCATGAGCCCCCACATTTTAAAAAGTGAGGGAAAAGGAGTCTTTCAACCACCATTTTAGATTCACTGGGACCATTGACTATACCTGTCCTGTTTCCCAGCATGAGCCCCAAACCTGCAATGACTCCCACAATTTAAAAAGTCTTGGAAAAAGTGAGTCATTCAACCGACCATTTTATTTCACTGGGACATTGACTATACATGTCCCTGGAAGTCAGCAATGAGCCCCCAAACCTGCATGGGCCCCCAATTAAAAGTGCCGCAAAAAGAGTCTTTCAACACTCATTCTGAGTTGGAACTGGACACTAACTATTTCTGTCCGTGAGCCGCAGAATGACCATTAAACCTTGAGCTGACCCACAGATTAAAAAGTGCCGGAAAAAAGGAGTCTTTCAACACCATTGTTAGTTTCACTGGACATTGAGCTAGTAACGTCCTGGGCCACAGCATGAGCCCCACACCTCATGACCCCCACATTTAAAAAGGCCGAAAGAAGGAGTCTTTCAACCACGCATTTTTTAGATTTCACTGTACATTGAGACTATACCTGTCCAGCCACAGCATGAGCCCCAACCTGCCATGACGCCCCACATTTAAAAAAGTTTTGGGGTGGGCGTTTTAGGGAAAAAGGATCTTTCAACCACCATTTTAGTTTCACTGACATTGACTATACCTGTCCTGGGCCACAGCATGAGTCCCCAAACCTGCATGACCCCCACATGTTAAAAAGTTGCCGAAAAAGGAGTCCTTCAACACCATTTTTAGATTGAACTGGACAATGACTATGAACTGTTCCCTGTCCACAGCATGACCCAGGGCCGATTACAGGGGTGGCGGTTGAAAGCCCAGCGGGCGTCCTGCCATCTATAACACGCAGAGAGTAAAATGTCCTGATTACGCAGCAACGAATACTGTCCGTGCTGAAGAGCAGAAGTAGCTGGAAGCGGAGTGTTGAGAACTCCAGCCTTCCTCTGTATACACAGTCAATACCTGGGTAGCGCTTGCCCCTCCGTAGAGTAGTGGACAAATTGAGCTTTCACTTGGAAATGACTGGTGGTACACGTCCTGTTACACCCAGGTCCCTTTATCGTGCATTCTTTTTTCTCATTTTACTCAACGTGGCTGGAGGAAATGGTCCTCTGTACTTGTTGCTCTGTCTGTGCTCCATACTTCCATGTGTCTCTGAATAACCTACATCAGGTCAAGTTTTCCTGTACCCCTCCCTTGTACAATTCAGAGAATATTTTTTTAACAGCATATATGTACAATGCAATTTTTTAGTACTTTAATTCTATAAAAACACATTTTTAAAATTAGGATGAATCCCGCCATGTCTTTGTTTCACTTTTTTTTCATTGTATTAAGATGGGTTGTCTCAATACAGGATTGATATGGCTATGTTACCAGATCTGCAAAAACAATCATCTTTGCAATATGTGTCCATTACAGTGCCTGAGCCTATTCCTGTTTCTGACAGCACCATCACCCTTTAGCCACTCATTGAAAATTTGTGAAGAAACAAATGTCTGTTAGAAAACAACATTTTATAGAATAGGACCTCTAGTATAGCTGGCATGTCACATCAAAATGCCCCCAAAAATTCAAAGCATGACCTTGAGCCACTTTGGTCCAATTTGTGAAGTAACAAATATCTGTTAGGAAACAACATTTTTATAATAGGAACCTGTAATATAGCGCATTACACAGCAAAATGCCCCCCAAAAATCAAAGCAATTACCCTTGAGGCCACTTTGGTCAATTGGTGGAAGAACAAAGTGTCTGTTTAGAAACAACTTTTTTGAGTAATGGATCTCTGTAAGTATTGCTGCATATCAAAGCATCATGACGCCAAAAAATTATAAAAGAACGACTTCTCAGCCACTGTTAAAAATTGGTGAGGACAAATGCCACTTAGAAGCACATTTCTATGTCCGAAAGGACTCATAATATAGCTGTATCCCTCACAGCAACATGACCCCAAAAATTATAAATATGACTTTCTTCAGCCACTGTTTAAAAATTGTGAGGGACAAATGCCAATTAGAACCACCATTTCTATTCCAAAGGAGACCATAATTATGCTGTTATCTCACAGCAAACATGACCTCAAAACCATTGACAATGCGAAAACTTCTTAAGATAAAGTGAAGTAAATGGAAATACGGTGTTGTCATGAAACCTGCTGTCCTTTTACAGTCCTCCTCACAGCAAAAACCTTCAAAAATGAACTGTTGGGGAAAAGAAGAATAAAAATTGCCAGTAAGAAAATGATCATGTTAAAAAGAAAGTTGTCAATGAGACCATTTCTGTTGAAAAGAATGTTGGGAAAGTAGACCGGCAACTAATCGGTGACCTCGGCAATTGGGGCCACAACATCAACATATATCCATCCTGATTCATCTTGATGAAAGTCAAACTGAGTCCACAATATCTGTGAAAGCCGGATGCGTTAGCTGTAATGAACTCCTCCACTGTGCTGAAGGCCGCTCAGATAATGGACCGCGGCTGCTGGGCAAGACAACACTCTATGGCGTACAGCCAGCTCGGCCATTCTCATTTGTTGGTATACCATAAGTCTACTGGGTCCGGAACACATGCGAAAACATCGGTGTGAGACGGCAGATAAGTCTGCACCACGATCTTACGCTGATCTCTGTGTGTTGGATGTGTGCCCTGCATTGCCTGCTTTGGTGAGTGGTAAACAAAGATTGCCAGAGGTCACCCCATAGGCTGTCTGCCACCTTGCCTGCTGCTTTGCCGCTACCGCCTACTTGGCACCTACTGCGTCACGTCGCTGATTGTTTGTTCCACCTGGGACATTTGGGGAAACGTTGAAGCAGACGCAACAGATGATCTCCCATTTGATCAATCATCAAGGTCTCCATTACCCTGCATTTTACTCTCTATTTGGGTGGGTGGTAAGGAAAGTTGGCTGATTTATTGTTTTGTACCGGGGATCCATGGATGGTGGCCACACAGTAACTGTTGTTCATTTTGATGCATAATAGCGAGTATCATTAGGAGAAATGTGCATCCAGAGCACTCATGTGAGAGAATGGAGTCCATTGAATTTCCCAGCCTCTGGGTCGAGGGGCCACTAGCAAACTGGATCTCCTCATCTTCCTCCTCCGCCTCAAAGTTCGCGCGCAACCTCTTTCAATGCGAGGTACCGTCGGTAAAATCGTTTTCCTAGGATACTACCTCCTCCTCCTCCCTCCCTCCGCTGCCGCCTGCACAGCTTCAACACAGCCCTGCAGTCCTGATATGATGCACCGAGAGAGCTGATGCGCCACCTTTGCACTAGCTCTGGATCCCCGAACCACTGCCGTAATGAGATACCGATGAAATTTTGAAACTGTCGGGCCTGTTTGATTTGACGGAGAGAAAGGCTCGTTTCCTGCATCTGGTGTCCCGTCTCCTCCTCCATCGCTGCGGGACCTGTTTGTTTCATAGGTGTCCCGAACGATCGTGGCCAGAACATAAGATCACCACAATGCTCATGCGGACAGAGGGGCATTGTCCGACACGTGACCATTTTGTGTGGCTGTCCTTCAAAACTGGCCATAGATGGTGCAGAGCTCTTTCAACCAGCCTTCCACTCTCCGTGGATTCAACACCCCGGAGGTCCGTATCGCTGCTTTGACCAGGCCATGTGTCTCTTCGTACTGCGTAATGGCAATTGCCTGCTGCCACAATCCGCTGGAGCATGTGAGGTGGAATTCGCAGCGTGTGCCTACTTCAACATGAGACGGTTTGACCAGTGAGGCCGAGCATGACCTGCAACGCAGCCAGGCGGGACGAAGCAGGGTGCGAACGGCGAAGTGCGAACTCAACCTGAGCATCTTCAGGCAGGCGTCCAGAACCCTGGGTAGCTCTGTAGAAATTTTCTGGACGACAAGGGTTTCATTGACATGTGCCAGGCAAGGGAGCGCTCCACCTACCGATCTTAAGGGCGCCAGCAGAGTTTCGCCCGTTATCGCACACCACCTTTCCTGCAACAAGGTTCTTTGCACCCACCCAGCAGCTCGTCTCGTTTTCTTAGAGCCGTCCACAGCTCCGTTACCCTTTTGTGGACCCGGTCCTCCAAGGCAGATTAATTTCAACACGCCTGGTGTCCTTCGTGGCAAGTGATGTCCACCGAAGGACCTTGGGGAAAAGAGCCCTGCACCCATCCCTCAGTTTTGAAGAGCGGTGCGGCCGACCTGAAGGCCACCGTCACCCCCAGAGACATCCACCTAGCTCACCCATTGAGCAGTCCCGAGCGATAAATAGCGGCCTTGGCCGTGCTACCTATCCAAGGTGTCGGGTGGGTGAGGATGGACTTTTCCGGAACACAGATGCAGACAACTGCGGCTTTAAATTTTAGATGACACTGGCTGGCCAGGGCAGGACGGCTTTTCTGAGCAAAGAAATGCCTGCCGCATCTGGTATTGGCAGGCGAGGGCCATGGACGTGCGGATGCCCATCTTTGTCCACCATACGGAAAGGGCAGACATTTCCAAGGCGCAAAAGATCCTGGCAGGTAGTGCCGTACATTCAGGCTTTTGGCTTTGGTATGGTTCTTTGTGGTTAATAGAGGTTTCCTTCTGGTCCCAAACTGGAAGACAGAAGGGCTGGCCCCTGCTACCTGTGTGCCTTGTGTTTAATGGTGGGTGGTAGTGTGGGGCTGTACGCGTGTGCAAGGTACAATCAAACTGGCGGGAAGGAGAAGGGTAGGGATTGGTCTCTGGTGGAGTGCTTGGTGGTCTCGGCGACGTGGAGGCTGAATCTGAGCTGATCCCTGACATGACTCTGAGAGACATGGGCAGCTGAGGAACGCTTAGTTGCGAGGAGGAGAGCTGGAGACAGATGGTGTGACAGTGGTTGGGGCCCGTGCGTCGGTGCTGGCCTTTTTTGGCCAAGTGTTCGCCTCCAATTTCAACTCATGCTTTCGCTGCATGTGACTAGACTTGTTGGTGGTGTGTTAACCAACTTAAGGTTCTGCCTTGCTACTTATGCGTTTACGGCAAAGGCGGAATATGAACATCGCTGGGAGAATCAGAGGCCTTGCTCAAAGAAGGCCCCAGCTTGAGAGGTCCTGGCCTTATTGATGACGGTCGGAAAGAGCGAGGAGCGGGTTATGCGCATGACGTTTGTGCTGGCCGGAATCATAGAGTCATCAGACTTCTGCGACCGCCCTCTCCCTTTTTGTGTGCGGACCCTTATTGACACTACCCCATCGCCTTCCTCCTCGTCCACGATATAGCGAGCTCCAAGCAAATCTGCGGAAGAAGTACCATGATCGGATCCCAATGTCCCGTCTCATCATCATACATCAACGAACATTTGACTTGGTCGTCGCTTGATCTTGCTGCATCCAGGAAGCTGCGGTGCTACAATCAAGGATGCACCTGCAAGGCGATGCCAGACCGCCCGTGAATTTTTTGCCGATTGACCGCTTCCTTCACCACCTCTGATGGCATCTAGTAAACTGGGCGTTCAAGCAGACTAAATTCAACCTCTTGATCTTTAATCTGCCATCCTGGACCCCAACCG
The DNA here is from genome assembly GCA_025379985.1 of Phyllomedusa bahiana. NCBI lineage: Eukaryota > Metazoa > Chordata > Amphibia > Anura > Hylidae > Phyllomedusa > Phyllomedusa bahiana. Next base: position 43,521 of record JAODAL010011948.1, read on the forward strand.
CATGTTTTCATCAAAGAGGTCTTCAGACAATGGATTTATCCACAGTGGTTGTAACACGAGTTGACATTTGCTTCTTCATGTTGGACGGATGCTGATGATGCTGATGACGACATATGCTGGCCGTGGACTGGGGAGTACGATGTAGGTAAGACTGCTATATGCAGGGTGGCATTAACCACTGAAGGACAGATTGGGCGACGATGTTCGTGTACTTTAGATTCACAGGGCCCTGACCAGCGTTGACAGGCCATACGGTCCTGAACTGACGATTTCCCCCACCACCGCTGCATGCGTGTTGTATCGCCAGCACTGAAGGAAGCACCTTCTCTCGTGACTTCTACTCCATGTGCTACCTCCCGCTCTTTGCTCGCTTACCACCTGCATTTCGTCTCCATTCCAGAATTATAAAAAATTTGAGAAGGTATGGAATAGGTTGTTGGAAAGGTCTCTTATTAAAAAGAAAAGACGGCAAATCCCACAGGCTATTCTTCAAATCCCTCTAATCAAAACAAAATTGCTGGATTCAACATAACAGCAAGGTGTCTATCAACAAACTGGACTGGGCAAAAGTCCAAAAAACACGTAACTTTTTAATGTTTTTGGTATAATAAATGGTTATTTTTTGCACCTTTCAATACACCTGTGTGAAATATAGAATTGCTGTTTTAAAGATTTACGTATGATGCTTGCGTCAATGAAAAGTACTGGGTGCTGCAAAAGTAAAAAAACCCGGTACTGTTTATGTTTTGAGAAATATATAAACGGTATTTTTTGCACCTTTCAATTCACCCTGTGGGTGAATATAGATTGACTGTTTTAAAGTTTTATGTAATCTAGCGCGGTCGCAATGACAGTACCTTGGGTGCGCAAAAGTCAAAAAACAGACGTGAACTGTTAATGTATTGATATATAAAATAATGGTATTTTTGCACCTTTCAATTCACCAGTGGTGAAAATTAGAATTGCTGTTTTTATAATGATTACGTAATGCGCGTCAATGAAGCATGTACTGGGTGCGTCATAAAAGTCAAAGGGGGGGGACACTAAGACTGATATCTATTTATAGTGAAATACAAAAACGGTAATTTTTGCACCATTCAATTCACCTGTGTGTGAATATATAATTCGCTGTTTTAAGATTTACGTAATGCTGCGACCAATGAACAGTACGGGTGAGCAAAATGTCAATAAACACGTACTGTTTATGTTATTTGATATACATAAAGTATTTTTTGCACCTTTTCAATTCACCTGTGGGGAATATAGAATTGCTGTTTTACAGAATTTTACGTAGATGCTTGTCGTCAATGTAACAGGTTGTAGCTGGGTGCGCAAAATTCAAAAAACAAGTACTGTGATTGTTTTCCGTACGATACACGGTATTTTTTGGCAACTAAATCATACCTGTGGCTAGACGTAAAAGAATGCAGGATTGTAAAGTTAAAAGTCTAGGTGGATATATCAAGCAGAGTCACAAAAATATAATGGAACACCTATTCTGAAATGTATACTTATAAATAGTGGATTTTTTTGCAAGCTACAAAGAGACCTGCGAGTAACTAGAAATGATGTGATCCCAATATAAGTTTCAGCTGCCCAATATCCCAGTAAATATTTCAATAGCAAACAGTAATAATAAAGATTAAACCACTACAATGTCCTACGACTAAGTCGTTGTGACTTTATCCATGTTTCTCTATATATAGATCTAGAGGCTTTGTCTGTGTTCGCCCTCGAGGGTCCCCCCCCCAGCAGCCTCACCGCCGTGAATTTACAGCGGTAGAGTGATTGGCTTGCTTTAAATTCACTTAAGCAGGAACTTAATAAAATTTCTTCAAATCTCTAATCTAAACTAAATTTGGAAGTGATCACAGCTAATAGTATAGAGTTTCTCTGTGCAAAATAGACTAATTTCGACTGAGCTGTTTGGCCACAGGCAGAATGCAGGTCCTATCCTATGAGACGCTGAGAGACACAGAGGTGTCGAAACAGGTAAACGCTGTATCTATTAAAACGAGTCAAGTGATTGTTTCCAGCCAAATCGCAACCATACAGCTATCCCAGTCATGACGTCGCACAAACATGACACCTCTGCTCTATTCTGTAAATCAGATTTGCTTGGCCGCCAAAATTACAGGAACGCCGGAAAAAAGTCGCGACTAATAGATGATGCACAGATTTTAACCTTAATTATCGCATGATCTGGACAAAATTTCGATCACCATAAAAACCTTCACCTTGTGCCGATTTCAACTTTGTCGATAAAAATCGCTCAACACTACTTACCAACACACCCGATCTGGTAAAAAAAAAAACTGGCTTGTGTGGCTGATGGCTCAATGTAAACAACTTTCAGAAGACCTCAGAAGGTTTATTATAAAGATGTATGAAGCTGGAAAAGGTGACAAACCCATCATTGTAATATCACCCCAAAATCACAACCGATAATTCTGGAAGAGAACCAAAGATTAACTTTAGTTCATGTATCTACTATTAGAAAAACACTGTACAAAAATGGGGTTCATGAAAAGACACCAGAGTGAAAGACACTGTCGTCAAAAAAATGATTGTGGTCAATCTCATGTTTTCCTTATATTGACATATAAAAGCGGCATAGATGTAAGCGGGTGCCAGTTGATCAAAAATCAACAGTCCATTTAAAAAAATTATCAGCAGCACTCCAAAAGGATTTTTTAATGCTCAATTCTTTATTGTATCCGTATGTAAAGTGTTCAGGCTCGGTTTCGGAAACTTATTTTTTTTTTCGTGACACAATTTATTTGATGTTTCGGTCCTATGGACCTTATTCATATCTGTCACAATGAATCAGAAGAGAGAAAGGCATGGGCACAGCTGTAGCCGAATAGTGAAAAGGAGCAGCGTCTCCTATGGCCATTTACCGTTTCTTTCTCTCTTCTGATTCATTGTGACATATATGAATAAGGTCCATAGGACCGAAACGTCAAGTTTTCCTTAAATGGGGCTAATCTTTGACCAGGCTACACCATGGGCTCTCATGGTATTAACACAGTACTACAAGTGTTAATTGAATGCAACAGTCTCAAAATGGCTGCGCCCGTTATATCGATAGTGGCTCATGCTGTTTAATAAATTTGGTACATCTTTAGATTTGTCTTACTATAAGTTGTTGTACTTTTTATGCCAGAATTTTTAGCTTAACATTACAAATTCAAAAAAACATGTGCGACATTATGACTAAAGTGAAAACCGTGCAAATGGAGAACATAGAAATTTGGGAAACAAAGCATACTGCTAACTAGATACATGAAAAAAATTGAGTTCTCATTTCACACTTTTGTGGCCAGAAATTGCATAGTCCCACCTCCTCAATCCATCAAGGGACCCTCAGTGCAGGTGTGTCCCTAACGCTATTGTCACCTCTAATGGGGTTCTACATTCAGACCGTCAATACCTTAGGGACGCGAAGATACCTGCTTCCAAAGTAACACTGTCACTGAGTTTAAAACCGTGGAGGGAATGGGTGGTGTGCAAACCACCAAAATGGAGACTAACCACTCCTCCCTACAATCTATATAATCAAAAACAACAATTGGGTTTTTGCACAATGGAAAAACTTTGTTTGAAAAAACAAATGCAAACACTGTGTGGCAAGCCATTCATAAAGACATTAAGCAAATCCAAAAAACAGTTGCACATTAGACCTAAGGGAAACCGTCAATATGGGACATAGGAAATTTGGAAAAAGCATATGAACTGCTAGACGTAAGAATACTCGAAAAAAATTGAGGTTCTCAGTTTCACACTTTTGGCCAAAAATGCTTAAGCCACCTCCCAAACAGCAAGGGGACCCTTTCGAAGTGCAGGATGGTCCTACGCTATTGTCACCTCTATTGGGTCGCTATTAGACATGCAATACCGTTAGTGAGCGAAGATACCTGGCTTCCAAAGAACACAGCACTGGTTTTAAAACCTGGGGAAGAGGTTGGGTGCAAACACGCATAAATGGAGACTACCGACTACCTTCCCTACATATATATAATCAAAAAACAACAATTTTTAGCTTATTTTTGGTGCAGTGTTTGACATGGCATGCCACATCAAACTGCTCCCACTCTGTGAAACTAAGCCCATTTTCAACAAAGCTACGCCCCCACGCCAGAGAGGTTTCAAAAAGCATTTAATGCCCATAATAAATGTATCCCTGCTAAACTTTGACACAATTCTGCAAATCAATATGCACCACTTTTTGGCTCATTTTTACAACATTTTTCTGTTGAAACCTTAATAATAAATGAGTGCCAATGTGTTATGTGTTTTCCATGCACAATAGATGTCAAGAAACAATTTTTTTTTTGCACATGAATTTATAAATCAGCATAAAAAATCTGCACTGTGTAGAACAGAGCACGAATTTCCATGGCAGATGTGGTCTTCATGAACCCATGCAGAATTGAGCTCATAAACACGATTTTAAAGTGGTTGTCACTCTTTGTCCTTTTATTGAGGAAAGATATAAATATCAGGGTTTCTCTTTAACCACATTTTGTTGCACCACTATTAATGGGGGAGTGGCATAGTAAACAGCGGGTGTGGCTTCACAAGATAGTGGGCGGGGCTACAATGGGACACGCTGCTGCAAAATTTGCACCGAAAATGCACCAAAATTCTGGTATAGAAATTAGGCCAAGACAAATGGTCTCAAAATTGAACAAATCTAAAGCTGCACAAATTTAACAATCAGCTTGAGCCACTGTGATAAGTCTAGAACCTTATTAAACAGTAATTTTGAGAAAGAGATAGTAAATGATGACCATTTTTTTCTTTACCGATTTGGGCGTGTAAAGGTACAAAGCATCTTCCACACTCAGTATCCCATCTGTTAGATAAATCCAAGTACTGAGGGACATTAATTAATACTGGAGCAGTGTACAAGCAATGCACCATTCTCTTCTCCATTGTAGCATGTGATATAATTTTAAATCGGGTGCATATATCTTTTGTTTTAATTTTTATTTTTTTTTTACATTTTCTGCAGGGGCCTGAATCTATGTATTTTATTAAATTACACTGCTTTTATTGTATATTAATCAGCAATGTAGAATAAATAAACATTGTATTATTATAGCATACCAGAAACAGGAGATCACAATCACAGATCATTGTACAAAAAAAGACAACCTCCAATCACATGCTCCTCAGACCAGGATCAAAACCCAGCTTCAGTTATCCACTCACAATACACTTTCACTAAAGCAGAATACAAACAGTCCACAAACTGCAGTTTCAGAAATACGGCGCCTCTTGGTATAAAACCAATAATCATCCCTTTTTGCAAATGAGAAATCGCGCTTTTCATCCATAACAGCAACGAGGGATATGACAAAGAGGGAGTTACCCTTGAATCGTAGCGGACATGCTACAAGGAAAGGAATATGGCAGCGTTTGCTCCTAAGAGGCTAACAGCTAAGAATTGACTGCTATACACAGTACTGAATAGTAAGAATGTTCTTATATATTGCCATAATCTTTATTGAAGATATTTTGTACTGTGATCAGAAGAAATTTTGAGAAATTGTGATACTGTGAATAAATGCAAATATTTTAAAAGTAAAAAGAGAATATTTTGCGATTGTATATTTAGTACCATATAAAGAAAATCTTGATATATTAGGTGGTTTTACGTTGAAGATGAGGGATATGTGTGCAGACAGCCTATCATACACCTTAAATACCCACCAAGCCAGCTTGTTCCATGTTTCTTCCTCCATGGGACCTGACTGTGTATAAGGGCTCTATAAGGGTTTTGCAAGCTAATGTTGGGATCCCGGCCACAAGATCCACCACAAGATTAGATTTCACAGATGATGATTTGCTAAGAGCCCCAGTTCCATTTCATATTATAACTTCACTCGTGCTGCAACCTGTAAATAATTAAGTGCAAATAACAATTTATGTGACAGCCATATTAATTTGCTTCTTACAGAACTAGTTCATGCTGCTTTTACAGGTCACTAAGGATGGGACTGTTTCCCTCACCATGCCTCTTCAGGGACTCCGGAGCAGAAGGACTGTACTTCCTTGTAATTAAATGCCAGTAATAAACATATAATTAATTGCAATTAGTAAATGATAACTGTGTCAGTCCTGACTACAGACAAGGTTTATACACAGTCTATTTACCAAGTAGTATTGCAATTACAGAAGATATTTTCTATCTATTCTATTCACAGTAATAAAGCTTCATAAAGAGCCACCTCCCAGATACTTGCATATATATAGATTATTAATGTTGCTTCTAACGGTAGCATTTGAATTGACCTCTATTAATCATTGTATTGGGTAATCCCCGACCAGGGAACCAGCAGCTCCATGTGGCTTGTAATAATATGAGTGCCATCAATCATCAACATGAAGCGTCAGCTCAGCCTTTAAAGGGGTATGCCACAAAGTGAGTTCCTTACCTCTTATCTGCTCAGGAGAGAATATAAACAAAGCATGCTGAGTCATGAACGGCTGCAGGGGTGAGAGGGAGGGGGTGAGCAGAAAGCGAGGAAGAAGGGAGCATCTGTAATGTTTACTCAAATAATCACATTACAATCAGTGGATTCTCAATACAGCAGACAGCCTCATACACTGCACTTTCTCCCCAGCCCCTTGCAAGCTCCTTCATGTTCCCTGTCATCAGATAAGTGCAAACACGCAAGCCCGGCCAAATCAGCTCCTGTCAGTGCCCGGGTCATGTCTAATGTAAACTTTCAGGAAAGTAAGGGGGGACTGAGCAATGCTGTAGCTCTCACAGGCTTCACTTTTTGTAATCACATATATTTAGAAAAGTGATTAAATACCCATTACATCGTGGCAAAACCCCTTTAACCCTTTATGGATTATTTAAAACATCTTGATGTAATTTTCCTCTTCTCTCCTTTTGGTTTATTTAGCCTAACTTGCTTTAAACTGATAAAGTTTAATTTCTCTAAACTAAATGTCTAGTAAAATGTGTCTGAAAAAGGAATTGTCAACTCAACTGCTTTAGTAAACCACAGGGATTAAAAACACTGGAGCATCTTTTCCTTGAAACCTGCATTGTACTGTTCCTTTAGTTTTGCTCCTGAATATTTTGAGTAAATTGACAAGTGGGAGTCACCATTCAGCTTGTCAAAGAGGCATGTCCCTGAAAAGGCTTATGCTATCTACTCTGATTGGATGTGTCATAGTGTGTGGGGACACATCTCCAACTGGTAACACCCAGTTGTCTATTCATGCACAATATTGTAGGAGGAATAACAGGAACAGCAGGACACAGAAGTCAAGAAAAGGTGTTCCAAATTTATTTTATGGGACATGCAAATATTTACTACAACAGACAAAGCAAGCGAAATGTCAGGACCTATTGGATTCACTTTATTCTGTAATATTTTATATATGTGTATATGTCTGCCATGATCCATGTGACCACGGCCACTGCGGCAGGCTCTTACCCTAGCTCTCATGGGCACTAGGAAGCTATTGTAGAGTAGAAGGAGCCTAACCGACTGGTGAAGCAGATGCTCCATGCAGCTTATGTCTTGTCTTCTATAGCAGCTTCCCCAGTCGGTTCGGTCCTCTCTTGCCCTCTACACCAGATTCCTAGCACTTGTTTGCGCTGGTCCTTTGTCATCTAAAGGGCCAGTGCGTACTGTCAACCTGTTTCTCCTCTAGTTGGTGAACCTCACTGTCTACTAAGGGACAAGTCCCATTTTCCTGATGCTTTATTTTGTTGTTGTTCCTGGTGTTGTAACTGCTTTTGTGAGTTGATTCCTGGTATCTGAACTTCAGCTTCGCCTTTGATCTCGTTCCTATCTGCTGCCTGCCATGACCTCTGCTTATTCCCCAACCAACCCCAAAAATTTGCGCACTTCCCCAATCATGCCTCATCTATCCCTTGATACAGCCCGCAAGCGTTTAACACATTACCCCCCGGGCAAAACACGCAGGGGGCCCTGCCCAAATACATGACATCCACTGGGCCATTCCCTTAGCCACCAAGTCACTCATATTATCAAACCCCCACTTAAGGGGGTGCACCCCCAGTTTCAGCCTAAAAGACTGTTAAAGTGAGCGGGGACCTTTTTCCCCCCTTCTCCACAATGGTTTTTAACTTTTTGAACATCCTAAAAACAAACAAATAGTTAAATAAGCAAAGTCAACAGAGGGATTCAGGGTATATTTTGTGTATTCCTGGCACATACATGTACCAAGTGGGACCCCCATACTTGTGGGGCCCAGGGGAAAACGGGCCATGTGCTCAATAAAAAGGCCCCTGAGCCCCCTGCAACTTCTTTTCCCTCCACGGGCGCAAAATCCGATTCCGTTGGGGGATAATCAGGGGGCCCCTTAGACCCCACTCTCTGACATGGTTTTACATGAAAGCCTGTGAATGACCAAGATTATCCACTGCCCATGTTGGTTGAATCATGACTACTAACTGTGACTACTGGACCACACTAACAGGTCATCTATAGTAATGACAATCAAATCATACAATAACTTGGTGCAGTTTTGTCTATTGTGTCTAACTGATGCAATTGAATGCATCATTGTACACACTGTTAGTTGACACCATGGCCTCTTTGGGCTTGTTCACACGACGTTTTGGATCTTTTATGGATCCGTTTTTGCACGTTGCGTGAAAAAGCGCATCTGGAAAGCGGAGGCGAAAAAAGAAAACAGTTGTACTTTATTTGGATCCATATTGTATGCTTTTTGACTTGCGTTTTACGGATCCGCTTTCGGACTACGTTTCAAAGGAGGGAGTGTGTTGTGTGTGGGGGGTCTCGGGGTCTCTTAGCACCCTCCATTGATTGACTACCGAACGCAACTCTTTCATGCCTGGCACCGCCCGCCACCATCATTGCAGCCTGCCGCCACAGCCACATCCATTCACAGCCTGCCTCCCGCACCTCCATTCACTGCCTGCTGCCCGCACCTCCATTCATTGATGCCGCCCGCAACTCCATTCACAGACTGACCGCCCCGCCACCACCATTCACAAGCCTTGCCGCGCCGCACTCCATTCACTGCCTGCTGCCCGCACCTCCATTCACTGCCTCCTGCACCGCATCCTCCATTCTCAGCCTGCGCCCGCACCTCCATACACAGCCCTGCGCGCCTGCACCTCCATTCACTGCTGCTGCCCGCACCTCTCATTCACTGCTCCTGCCCGCAACCTCCATTCACTCGCTGACCGCCCGCACCTCCATTCACTGCTGCCCGCACCTCCATTCACTGCCTGCCGCCCGCACCTCCATTCACTGCTGCGCCGACCTCCATTCACACGCCCTGAGCCCGCACGCCATTCATGCCTGCTGCCGCACCTCGCATTCACTGCCTCCTGCCCGCACCTCCATTCACTGCCTCCTGCCCGCACCTCCATTCACTGCCTGCCGCCCGCACCTCCTTTCATTGCCTGCCGCCCGCACCTCCATTCACAGCCTGCCGCCCGCACCTCCATTCACAGCCTGCCGCCCGCACCTCCATTCACTGCCTCCTGCCCGCACCTCCATTCACTGCCTCCTGCCCGCACCTCCATTCACTGCCTCCTGCCCGCACCTCCATTCACACAGCCTACCGCCGCCACCTCCATTCACAGCCTAGCCGCGCGCGCACCTCCACTCACAGCCGCCCGCACCTCCACTCACAGCCGCCCGCACCTCCACTCACTGCCTGCCGCCCGCTACTCCTTTCACTGCCTGCCGCCCGCACCTCCATTCACAGCCAGCCGCCGCAAGTCCTTCATTCATCTGTGGCCGCCCCGCACCTCCCTTCACTTCCTCCTGCCCGCACCTCCATTCACTGCCTCCTGCCCGCACCTCCATTCACTGCCTCCTGCCCGCACCTCCATTCACTGCCTCCTGCCCGCACCTCCATTCACAGCCTGCTGCCCGCACCTCCATTCACTGCCTCCTGCCCGCACCTCCATTCACTGCCTGCCGCCCGCACCTCCATTCACAGCCTCCTGCCCGCACCTCCATTCACTGCCGCCCGCACCTCCATTCACTGCCTGCCACCCGCACCTCCATTCAACAGCCCCTGCACGCACCTCCATTACTGCCGCCGCACCTCCATTCACAGCTGCCCACCCGCCACTCCATTCACTGTTCCTGCCAGCCCGCACTCATTCTACTGCCTGCCGCCCGCACCTCCCATTCACAGTCTCCTGCCGCACACCTCCATTCACAGCCTGCCCGCACCTCCATTCACAGCCTCCTGCCGCCCGCACCTCCACTCACAGCCGCCCGTGCACTCCATTCACAGCTCCTGCCAGCCAACTCCATTCCCTGCCTCCTGCCTCATCGCTCCATTCACTGCCTACTGCTGCCGCACATCATTCACTGCCTCCTGCCCACACCTCCATTCACTGCCTCCTGCCCGCACCTCCATTCACTGCTGCCCGCACCTCCATTCACAGCCTGCCACCCGCACCTCCATTCACTGCTGCCCGCACCTCCATTCATTGCCTGCTGCCCGCACCTCCATTCACTGCCTCCTGCCCGCACCTCCATTCACTGCCTCCTGCCCGCACCTCCATTCACAGCCTGCCGTCCACACCTCCATTCACTGCTGCCCGCACCTCCATTCACTGCCTCCTGCCCACACCTCCATTCACTGCCTGCCGCCCGCACCTCCTTTCACTGCCGCCCGCACCTCCATTCACAGGCCTAGCTGCCCGCACCTTCCATTCACTGCTCCTGCCCGCACTCCATTCACTGCCTCCTGCCCCGCCACTCCATCACGCTGCCGCCCGCACCTCCATTCACTTCCTCCTGCCCGCACCTCCATTCACTTCCTCCTGCCCGCACCTCCATTCCTGCTGCTGCCGCCACTGTCCATTCACTGCCTCCTGCCGCCCGCACCTCCATTCACTGCCTCCTGCACCTCCATTCACTGCCTGCCGCCCGCACCTCCATTCACTGCCTGCCGCCCGCACCTCCATTCACTGCCTGCCGCCCGCACCTCCATTCACTGCCTGCCGCCCGCACCTCCATTCACTGCCTCCTGCCCGCACCTCCATTCACTGCCTCCTGCCCGCACCTCCATTCACTGCCTCCTGCCCGCACCTCCATTCACTGCCTGCTGCCCGCACCTCCATTCATTGCATGCGCAGCCGCGCCCTCCATTCACAGCTGGCCGCCCGCACTCCATTCACTCGCCTCAGCCGCACCTCCATTCACTGGCCTACTGCCCGGCACCTCCATTCATGTGCTGCCGCCGCCACTCCATTCACAGCTGGCTGCCGCACCTCCATTCACTGCCTCCTGCCCGCACCTCCAATTCATGCACTGCCCGCACCTCCATTCACTGCAGCCTGCCGCCCGCACCTCCATTCCAAAGCTCCTGCCGTCCCGCACCTTCCATTCACTGTCTCATTGCCCTCCCTCCATTCATGCCTCTGCCCGACCTCCATTCCAATGCCTGCCCACGCCGCACCTCCATTCACTGCATGCCTGCCCCGCCTTCTCCCATTCACATGATACTGCCGCCCGCACCTCCATTCACTGTCTGCCGCCCGCACCTCCATTCACTGCCTCCTGCCCGCACCTCCATTCACTGTCTCCTGCCGTGAAACTCCATTCACCTGTCTGCTTGCCCTCACGTCCATTCACTCGTCTCACCTGCCGACCTCAATTCATGTCTTCCTTGCACCGCACCTCCATTCACTTCTAGCCGCCCGCACTTCCATTCCACTGCCTCTGCCCACCACCTCCTTTCACTTCTCCTGCCCGCACCTCACCATTCACTGTTCTCCAGCCCCACACTCCATTTCACTGACTCCGCCCGCACCTCCATTCACTGCCTCCCGCCCGCACCTCCATTCACTTCCTCCTGCCCGCTAACCCTCACATTCACTGCCTGCCGCCGCACCTCCATTCACTGCCCGCACCTCCATTCACTGCCCGCACCTCCATTCACTGTTCCTGACCCGCACGCCATTCTACTGTCTCCTGCTCCGCACTCCATTCCCACTGTCTGCCGCCCGACCACCTCCATTCACTGTCTCCTGCCCGCACCTCCATTCACTTCCTCCTGCCCGCACCTCCATTCATTGCAGCCGCCCGCACCTCCATCACAGCATGCCGCGGCACCTCCTCATTCACAGTCTGCCGCCCGCCTCCTCCATTCACTGGCCTCCTGCCCGCTCTACATTCATTGACTGTCGCCCGACCTCCATTCACATCGCACCTCCTGCCGCCGCTCACCGCTCTCATGCTGCAGCCGCGCAGTCCCGCGATCCGGGTCCGCGATCACCATGCATCCATCATTAGCACGTCGCTCACCGCGCTGATCCACTGCAGGGCGCTCACTGCGCTTTTCGATCCGCCTTTCAGGATGCAAAAGACAGCTGATATGTACCAGGAGTGTGGAAGCGCTTTTTGACAGGTGCCAAAAGCGGAGAACTCCCATTATCTCCTATGGGCTCTTCACTTGGTAACCGCAATAAGAATTGACATGTCAATTCTTTAAAGCGGAATGCGTAAATGGCAGAGCAGGAGAGCCTCAATCGCGCCGAGCTCCCGTGAGAACAAGCGATGCCCTTTGCCATTGAACTCAATGTTTAATCACACTGACAATTGTTATATCCGTAAAACGGATCACAAAAACGTTGTGTGAACAAGCCCTTAGTCACAGCAGAACTTTGAGCATCAGCAGTAGGAAACCAGGTAAAATGAAAAGATAAAATCGTCAGCTCACAAAACCTTCACACATAAGTGAGGTGAAAAATTGATGTCCCTTCCCCCACAACCCTAGGGCTTTGCTACACAACGACTGAATACTTGGCTCACTGAACTGCATTTTCTATGTAGGATTTCAGCCAAGTTATAGTTAATTGCAATTTTTTTAAAGAAACAACCTAAAGCAAGAAATGGATTGTTACTCCACCCTGAAGCATTACTTGCTACTGCTGGGGAGAAAGGATGCTTCCGTCTGGTCTGAAGGGAACAACATCCCAAGTCTATGGCCTGTCACCAGTGGTCTAAAGTCTATCGACCTTACAAAGGAAGAGTGCATAGAAATACTGCAAACCTCATTGTTGGTCACGTACCGTAAGACTATGCAACCATCATTACGTAAGTGCTTAGGTGTGGGACCCAGCATTTACTGTCACATACTGATTATAGGTCTGGATAGGATCCCTTTTGTAATCAGTAATTTGGACATTTCTTAATTATTCTATTGCAGGCAAGATAAGGCAAGGTCTAATAATAGCTTCAAATTCTGATAATCCTCTCTCTTAAAGTAGACCACAAATTCATTGACAAATTGTTGTACATTGTGTCCTACTTGTTGTGATCACCAAAAACAAGCAAATAACCTTTAAACTATTGAGTTTATTGCAAACATTTTTTAATTGCTCACACCATTCTCTATGACAATCAGAATTATGTTGCAAGATATGTTGGAGATGTCTGCAATCTTGAACATGACGCTCTATGTTTAGGAAGGTGATTGCTAATGTATATGAATCCTTGCATCTGTTTCTTCTTGAATCTCGGCCTGCAGTTCAGCAAATGTTCTTGACTTGTTTTGGTGAAATTGCCCCTTCCTGTTTGGGCTTTTAATTCATGAAACACCGTGACATTATATACAGTACATGAAGATGTGCTGTTTTTGCTTTCTTTTTGATATTGACTCACTTTTCCAGTATGTGTGAAAAATGAATGCATGCTCTATCATGTGTACCTGTACATTTTCTTGGGCTCACACATATAAACTATAAAGGCACTTCTTACAGTCTAGCACTATTGCTCCCCTTCAATCCATCCCCAACTCTGCTGCCCGTCTTATCCAACTCTCCTGCGTTCAGTCTGCCTCTCCATATCTGCCAATACCTTCACTGGCTTACCCAATGCCCAGCGAAATCCAGTTCAAGTTAGTAATCTGACCTACAGGTCTCCATAAACCTCTCCCCCCACCATTACATCTCTGCCTAATCTACAGATACCTCCTGTCATGCAAATCTAGCTCCTACCAGGACCTTACTTCTCGCCTCTCCTGATTTCAGCTCGATTCACATAACCGTCTCCAAGACTTTCTCCCACGGCTTCACCACATTGGAACTCAACTTCCCCAACACATCAGACTTTCCTCCACCTTCCCTCGGTTTTCAAAAGAAACTGAAAAACCCATGTTCTTCAGGATTGCCTATAACTACAATAGTATAGCAGCCCTGTGCTAACCCCAAAAAACATGTCTGCCCATCAGCCTTTCTGTATCCCTCCTTCTCCACTGCAGATTGTAAACCGTTCGTCGGGCAGGGCCCGCCTCACTCCTTCTGTGCCAGTCGTAAGTACATTCACTTGCTATCATTGTAACCGTGGTTGACATATGTTATATATGTAGTGTAACCTTCCTTTTTGAATGTACAGTGTGCCTGGGAATCAATGGGCGCTTTAAAATAAGTAATAATAATGATAACAATAATAATATTGTATGGACAGATTGAATGAAATAACTCCCGCTATAACATTGCTTCCTTGTCTATTCAAAGAGTACAACCAAGAACATAATTTGTTAGGGTTATCTGTGCAACTTAAATTCTGTTGTAATCTGCTATATAGTTTAAAAGTCAGGCTTATACTGGCCCTCTGGAGAACAGGGGACCCCCCATTGGGACCCTGGTCATGGTGGGCTACTGCACATGACCGGCAGTCATGTACAGTAGCTGTAGGGTGGGCCCCAATAATCAAGCTCTACTCGGTGGCTTAAGAAGTCACCAACTACACTGGTGGGCTCTAAAAAGAAACTCCAACAATAGGCCACAGGCTCCCCAGTCTAACTTGGTTTAAATGTATTTGCACTTTTTCAGGTACCTAAGCAAGTGGAAGACCTGGTAATACTTTTGCCATGAGAAGTCTCATAAGTGTAGTGCATCAAAGTGAATGACAATGAAATGTGTAAGATTTATGGGCATCATATAGTGCACTATATGCACTAGTGTAACTCTGGGGCTCTATTATTGTATGACTGTATAATAGAAACTTACTGATCCTCTGCAGTCTTAAAGAGGACCAGCTCCTCTGACACGTCTGTCTTCTCCCATAACTCTGTGTTCTGCTGTTCCTTTGTAATTTTTTTTAGAAAGCTATTCCAGAATCTGTCAGCTGGGTGGTATCATTACAGTTTTCAGTGGCTGTGTTCCTGAACACATTGGGGCACATTTATCAATAGTATCTAACTCTTAAACAGTGTACAGTTAGACTAGACAGTCTTACAATGCGCCACATTTATCATAGTTTGATAATCTTGGTGCAGGTTAGAACTGTCTAGTTTAAGTTTGTACTACAATTAAGTTGGCTTACTAGCACTGATTGGACAGTGTCAGACGGGACATTCCCCCAACTGGTAATGCCCAGTTGACAGATCACAGCCTGGCATACTGCTAGCTGCTAGGCTTTTAATGCAAACTTGGATGCAAGTTTGCTATTTACTGACTGCAAATTTCAATATGTGCTTTACTTCTTTTTCTGTCGGTTACTTTTATTTTGCTTCTTTCTGCTGTGCCCCACTCACTCTCTGCGCTCTCTCATCTTCTTGTCTCACTCCACTGCTGGCAGGTTTGTAGATGGCACCTTATGCCAGAACTTACTAATAGGAATCTTACAACACCGTAACTAGCACTAAACTTATATCTGCTTGTAGTCCCTTTCTTCTTTCCATCTCTATTTGGTTGCGGGTCTCCACTTATTTGTGGTACTTAAAGGTGTTTTGTGAGAAACCCCAAAAAATAAGAACATATAGGGCAACATGTATGATTTATGGCACTAAGATGCCAATTTTTAAGCGCATTACAATAGTATAGAATGCGTCTGAATCTATAAATCCGGTCGACTGCGGGTCATAAATCAGGAGCAATCCTGAGTAATCCAAGAGTAATGCGCCTGGAATTTCCGTACTGAAGATATATATCTATAGCTTCGTATGGTTGTAGTGCGCCCCGCCTCCAGCACGCCCCCCAAAATCAGGCGCATAACAAAGTGCCGTGGGTGGTCTGTAGTGCGCCTGATATTGCCGTGTGGGAGTTTTAAAAATATAGCAAACGGGGCTGCGCGAGATGATGCCAGACTTCTGGTGCTTCCCTGTTCATACATGTCGCCCATAGTGCAGTAATACTAAAGATAAGCAGTATATACGGTATCTGTCACAATCCAGTGTGACAGATATTTACAGATGCTGTTATACTGTCTATTATTGCTTTTTTGGATCTCTCTCCTCACTGGGCTAGTGGGCAGAGCTACAGTTGCTAGGCGCACTCTCTGAATGTCCCGTGCCGGGCCGTGGGCACTCCCGCATCCCCGCGGATGGCGCTGCGGGCGATTGCCGCAGGCTCCCGAACCCCGAAGCCGAAGCTCTCATACCGCACTTACCTCGCCGACGCTCCTGTTCCGGTACGGGTCCCTGTGCTAGAGAGGAAGCGTTTCCATATTGTGTCTAACGTTTTATCCTTGTACAGTAACTACTGCCTCCGTCCCTCGACCACGAACCATTTGCGCCTTGCCCTGACCTTCTGCCTGTGTCCCGACTACGAGGCCTTCTCCACGATTTTGTACCGTGCCGCACATCGGGCAGCCACCGCGAAGCAAGTCACGTCAGCGTGGTTAGCGGACCTGGTAGCAATCCGCCGCAGCAGAAGTCATCTGGTGAAAACAGGGACTATTTAGACTCTGCTCCCTGGCGTGGCTTTATGCCATCGCTTGCGGTGGTCCAGAGGATCACGTTTCTTGGTTCGCCTCTGGGTAAGCGAAACCTGACAGTTATTCGGCCATGGATCCCCAAAAGGTGCTATTTCCGAGCGCCTCTGTTATCAACCACCATAGTTGGCCCAGCAATCCAAAGCAGATCGCACGGCCTACGCACCCCATAACACCCGCCCCCCTCCCCTTCCCCCCTCCCCTCATAGCCCCCCTCCGTAATCTATGATGCAGCAGCTTCTCGCCACTCCAGCTGAGCAGTCAGCTGCAGTGAGCGCTCCGCGTGGCAGCAGCTCCAGTAATGTCCGCCGGTCCACAGCTCTCCGGTTGTTCCATGCGACGGACATTTTGATGGGGATCCCTAAGGCCTGCAGGGGCTTCATCACCCAATGCTTTTCATCCCGGGCGCAATCCTTCTCACGCTGCGCACCCCTCCGCACCTACACCGTGAGAGACACACACATGTTCCTCACGCTCTCACGCTCGGCATCGCGAACCAGCACGGCGACGCAGAACTTGCAGAGATAGACGAGCAAGATCGGAGATATCAGCGTGTGAAGTGTATAGTGAGTGCTGGGCGACTTCCGCTTTTGGGGACCGAGATGACTCCATCACAGGCTTTGACCTGGGTACTTTAATTCAGGAGTTCCGAAGGTTGTTGAGCGATTCGCGCCTCGCAGCATCATCAGCGGAAACCGATTGTTGCTGAACTCTCCAGCAAGGGAAACTCCTCCGTAGGAGACTACGCGTGCAATTCCGCACTCTAGGCTGTGAGTTGGCATGGAACACGATGCGCATTTGCGCCACATTCAAGAGGGCCTCTCAGCCAGATTAAGGATGCCCTTTCCACCGGGGAACTCTCCGTTTCGTTAGTGACGCTGATCCGCATCTGGAGGACCCGGTTTTGATATTCGTTTCTCGGAGAGGCAGTGAGGAGCTACGTCAGAGAGAAGGTGTACCTTAGATACGCAAAACGCGATCTCTGTTGCTACCTCGTCTTGCGTCGGTGTTTCTGCCGGCCTCCACTGCGCTTCCTGTCCAAGCCACAATACCCATGTGAAAGAGGCCATGCAATTGGACAGATGCGAACCTGACTCCGACAGGAAACTAATCGGACGAAGTGACGGAGAAACCTATGCTATACTGCGGCAGCCCCAGATACATCTCCTCAGGGGTTGTTCCGACTCCGTCCGGCAACGGTCGGGAAATGCGCTCACCAGGTTTCGTGGAGAGGCGTCCCTTGGTGGTTGTCGGAGCATTACCTCTCCCTGGTCTCAACATTGCCGGTGTCGGATTACTACCATTCCGGGAACTCAATTCCATGGGCTGCAGATTTCCTGGACTCTGGATCAGGCCGGGAATTTTATTGATGCTACCCCCGGTGACTATGTATCGCCTTCCCGTGTGGTTCGTTTAGGACCAATCCTCGGATTATCATCATCTGACAGAGGTCGGAACCTACTGAGTGATCGTATCCTCTTGCGGACGGAACCGGTCTTCTGCAAGTGGGAGCTCTACAAAGAGGAGGGATCGGTTCTTCATGCTACCCGTTCCTTCGCTTCAGCTATTCTTCTGGGGCTTCCGTGGCTGCAACATCACGCACCTGTGCTTGACTGGGAAAGACAGGCGAAGAGTTATGCATTGGGGTCACGACCGGCCAGTCTTGCTGCTTAGTGGCACTCTCGCCAATGCGCCCCAGATTTCCTCCACAGTATCTCCCTGGTCTTGACTCGGCACAGTACCGGACTTTCAGGATGTTTTTCTCAGATGAAATTTGATGGGGATCTAAGCGCCTGCAGGGGCTTCATCAGCCAATGCTCTCTCCACGTGGTGGAACTCATGGTCTGGACAGTTCCCGTCAGAAAGATCTAAGGTGGCCCTTTGTGGTCAGTCTGCATTTCCAGGAAAGCCCTAGCATGGGCGACTCCGCTTTGGGACCCGAGATGACTCCATCACGGCTGAACCTGGGTCACTTTTCTTCAGGAGTTCCAAAGGTGTTTGAAGGAAACCCGCTCTCGCATTCCTCCAGCGGAACCTGTAGTGATTGATCCTCCAGCAAGGGAATCCTCCGTAGGTGTGTCTACGACGTGCTAATTCCGCACTCTAGCTTACGAAATTGGTCATGGCAGATGCAAGCATCTATGCGCCACCATTCAAGAAGGGCCTCTCCAAGCCCGAGTTAAGGATGCCCCTTTCTCACGGGACTCTCCCGTCTTCATTGAGTGAGCTGAATCCATTGGCGACACCGGATTGATATAGTTTCTCGGTGAGACGTGAGGAGCTCCGTCAAAGAGCAGTGTGTGTCCCAACCAAACAGTGTGTGTGTGTGTCCTCGTCTTGCACCGGGTTTCTTCGGCCTCCAAATGCTTCTTCCCACCAAACCATGGAAAGGGGCCCATTGCAATGTGGACAGAGAAGTACACAACCTGATCCGCAGGAAACTTAACCGACGATCGTGTCGTGAACCTATGCTCTCGTGTATCTAGCGGTCAGCCCAGAACATCTCTCAGGGGGTTGGGTCCGACTCCGTCCGCAACGTCCCGGGGATAAAATGCGCGCACCTAGGTTTCGTTGGTGGAGGAGGGTCTCTAGGTGTGACAATTACCTCTCCCGTCTACATTGCTGGTTCGGATCACATAACTTTCAGGATCTCCGTTCCAAGTGGCCGCATTCCCTGGACTCTGGATCGGCCGGGTAATTTTATTGCTATGCTACATGGTGACTAAGTATCGCTCCCGTGGGTTCGTTTTTAGACCAATCCCCTCGGTCATCCTCATCTCGTCAAGCAGGCGATCGTCCTGGGTGGACAGCGCTCGGCTTGAAGGGAGAAGAGTCTTGCAGAGCAGTTGTTCAGCGACCCCACCTGATAGACCAGTTCTGCTGGGAAGCTGTTGTGAGTGGCGACAGAGCCCAGCCATCTGACACGTGGTGAGTCGCACCAGCAATGGTTGGACCCGGAGGCACTCAAATCATGCTACAGGGGGCGGTATCTGGGGATCTCATTTAACAATTCCTTGCTAGCTGAGATGCTGGCCTGCGCTATTATCCTGAGCTGCCTTGCTACCTTGTGTCTATTGCTGTTGGAAGTTTGCTAACCTGGGTACCTGACCTAGGCTTGCTCCCTGACCCCCCTGCTTGTCTCATGATTTTGTGCTTTGCTTCCGTTTGGCATTTTGACCTCGGTTGTTGACGTTTATCCCTATGGTTCTGATTTGTGGCTTGGCGTTCCTGATTTGGTTTGACCCGGACTGTCTGACTATTCTTCCTTCTGCTTTCTGCTTTCTCAAGACTCAGTGGGTCAAAAGCAAATTGAGGATTTGTTACAACCAACAGAGGGCGCTGTGGGCTTCTCAGCACCTTTCCCATAATGCCTTGTGATATGCAGATGCTAAGTAGAGGGCGAAAAGGCAAAACAAAAACTCTACAAGCCATTCGTTCGGTGCTCTCCTTAAGGAGAGATCTTCCCTTCCTATTCTTCCTTCTGACGGCCCCGCACTTTAGCAGTGCAGGGACAGAGCAGCACGTCAAGTAGGCAGGGACAGTGGGCTGGGTTCCAGTCAGGGCTCACTGTACCTCCCTTGACGTGACAGGCAAACTACTGAGTGATCGTATCCTCTTCCGGACGGAACCGGTCTCTCTGCAAGTGGGAGCTCTACATAAAGAGAGGATCGCGTTCTTCATGCTACCCCGTTCTTCCTCAGCTATTCTTCTGGGGCTTCCGTGGCTGCAACTTCACGCCCCTATGCTTGACTGGAAGACAGGCGAAGTTCTGCGTTGGGGTCACGACTTCCAGTCTTGCTGCTTAGTGGCACCTCGCCCAGTGCGCCCCACTCCTCCACAGCTATCTCCCTGGTCTGCCGGCACAGTACCAGGACTTTCAGGATGTTTTCTCGGAGAAGCAAGCGAGACTCTCCCGCCTCACCATGCCTATGATTGTCCCATTGATCTACTAGCCCGGGACTAGTCCTCCCCGGTGTAGGGTCTATTTTGCTATCGGTACCCAAGACCCGGGCTATGTCAACCTACATCCAAGAAAATCTTCGTAAAGGCTTCATTTGCAAGTCCCCCCTCTCCTCGGGCCCGCTGGGTTTTTTCTTCATGGAGAAGAAGGACGGGTCACTGCGCCCATGCATTGACTACCACGGACTGAACAAAATCACCATTAAAAACCGGTATCCGTTACCGTTAATTACCGAACTTTTTGACCCGACTACTGAGGGGCCAGAATCTTTCCAAATTGGGATTTGCGGGGTGCCTACAACCTCATGGGATCAGAGAGGGGGAAGAGTGGAAAACGGCCTTTAAACACTCGGGATGGGCACTTTGAATATCTGGTGAGGGCCCCTTGGGCCCTGTGCAACGCCCCCTCGGTTGTTTTCCAGAAGTTCTTAAATTGAAATTTTTCAGAGATCTCCTAAAATTTCCTGTGTAGTGGTTTAACCTGGAAGACATTCTGATTTTTTTCACCCGATCCGGAGTCCCACCATCCCAACGAAACGTCAGGTACTGAGGCGTCTGCGCAACAATCATCTCTACGCCAAGCTTAAAAAAATGCATTTTCCACCAGACCACCTCCCTTTTCCTTTGGGCTACATTATCTCCGACAATGGGCTACAGATGGACCCTGCCAAGCTCTCCGCCGTCCTACAGTGGCCTTGACCTGTCGGTCTTCAGGCCATCCAATGCTTTTTGGGGTTTGCGAACTATTACAGGCAGTTCATCTCTCACTCTCAACGTTGGTCGCCCCAATTGTGGCCCTAACCAGGAAACATGCCAACCCCCGACTTTGGCTGCTAGCCGCGGAAGAGGCCTTCTCCAAATTAAAAGCCGCTTTCGCTTCCGCACCTGTTCTATCCCGTCCGGATATTGAGTGCCCTTTCTTCTTGGAAGTCGACGCCTCTTCCGTGGGCGCAGGAGCAGTTCTCACCCAGAAGGATCATAAGGGCAAGATTCGGACCTGCTGGTTTATCTTTAAAACCTTTTCTCCCGCTGAGAGGAATTACACCATCGGTGATCAGGAGATACTGGCCATTAAGCTTGTCTTGGAGGAATGGCGCCACCTCCTGGAGGGTGCTCGGCATCCCATCAACATCTTCACCGATCACAAGAACCTCCTTTACCTCCAAACAGCGCAGCGCCTGAACCCGCGCCAAGCCAGGTGGGTCACTGTTTTTTTTTCCCTTTTATTCAATTTTGTTATCCCACTTTCGACCGCAGAGAAAATGTCAAAGCCGATGCCCTGTCTCGTGCCTCTGATATTAGTGGAGAAGAGGAGGCTAAGCCTCAGCATATTGTACCCCCAGAACATCTGATATCCGTGGCTCTCGAAAATCTCCAGTGCGCACCCCCGGGTAAGATGTATGTGCGCCCTGCACTCCGGAGAAGGGTGCTGAACTGGGGACATTGTTCTCGAATTGCCGGACACCCAGGGGTTCGAAAGTCGTCCTCTCTGATTTCCCGTTTTTACTGGTGGCCGGATCTAGCCAAAGACTTTAAGGAATTCGTGGAGGCGTGTACCCACGTTGTGCACGCCCAACAAGTCCCCGTGCACCAAACCAGCGGGTCTGCTGCAGCCTCTGCCCGTTCCTAACAGTCCTTGGGTCCCCCATTGCCATGGATTTCCCATCACCGATCTGCCTCCCTCGGATGGAAATACGGTCATCTGGGTGGTCACTGACCGATTTTCTAAAATGGCGCACTTCGTTCCACTGCCTGGTCTCCAGCATATTTTCCGGTTACACGGACTTCCACAACACATCGTCTCTGACCGGGGGGTTCAGTTTGTTTCTAGTTTTTTGGCGATGCCTCTGCTCACAATTGCAAGTAAAGCTGGACTTCTCTTCGGCTTACCACCTGCAATCCAATGGCCAGGTCGAAAGGGTCGAAAGGGTGAATCAAGTCTTGGGTACCTATCTCCACCACTTCACATCTGCTAGACAAGATGATTGGTCCAGTCTGTTGCCATGGGCGGAATTTTCGTATAACTCCCTGGACTCTGCTGGGGCATCCCCCTTTTCATTGTCTTCGGTCGGCATCCCCGCCCACCCCTTCCGCTGCCCTCTGCCTCCTACGGTGTTCCTGCGGTGGATAACTTCATCCGTCACCTCTCTGCCATCTGAAGAGAAACGCGCCAGTCCCTGCTTCAGGCCTCCACCTGTATGAAGGTCCAGGCAGAGAAGAAAAGAAGACCTCCTCCCTCCTTTGTTCCCGAAGATAGGGCATGGCTGTCTGCCAGATATGTCTGCTTTAAAATCCCTAGCTACAAGCTGGGCCCTCGTTATTTAGGCCCCTTTGAAGTTCTGAGACGTATCAATCCTGTGGCCTACAAGCTCCGGCTCCCTCCTACTATGCGCATCCCAAACTCCTTCCACGTCTCCCTGCTGAAACCGGTCGTCCATAACCGGTTTCCCCCGTTCTTTTGGGTTTTCCCCCCGTCTCCCGTAGCTGCCCTCCACCAATGTCTTTAACCATAAAGGGAAAATTTTTGGCCATGAAGATGGTTAGGGGGAGACGATTTTTGTGGGTGGATTGGAAAGGGTTTGGGCCAGAGGAGAGGTCATGGGAGCCGGAGGAGAACATCCTGGTCCGGGGTCTTTTGTCTAGGTTTTTGCAGGCAGGGAGGGCGGGGGAGGCCAGAGGGGGGGGGGTACTGTCACGGGAGTCCCTGCGGGCCCAGTGCCGGGCCGTGGGCACACCCGCACCTCCGCTGCGGCTGTGGGCGATGCCGCAGCTCCGACCCAGCAGCCGACAGCTCTCCATCCGCACTTTCCGCGCTACGCTCCTGTTTCGGTCCGGGCGCGCGCGGTACTGCAGCCAAATTTAAAGGGACAGTGCGCTGATGATTGGTCTCATCGTGCGCTGATCCTATTTAAGCCCTGCCCTTTCCTAGTAACCTTGCTGAATCGATAGTGCCCTTTTGCCTAGAAGGAAAGCGTTCCATAGTGTCTAGCGTAATTCTGTGTACCGAAACCTACTGCCTCCTTCCCTCGACCACGAACCATTGCCGCCTGCCCTGACCTTCTACCTGTCCCCGACTACGAGCCTGCTCCACAATTTTGTACCGCGCCACACCTCGGCAGCCACCGCAAGCAAGTCACGTCAGGGATAGCGACCTGGTAGCAATCCGCCACAGCAAGTCCATCCCGCTTTGCACATGCCCAGCTATGTCAGTCAGCCTAACCAGTAAGTAACTCAGAGTCTATCCTATTTCCTGAAGGACAGGTTTCTGCTGATGAAGTAGCCCGGTGGACATTTTGTTCTTCTATGATGATTGTCTCCTAGACAAAACGAGCAGACTTTTCTAATTAAAGATATTTATGAATTTTTTCATTATGACATGTAGTTTATCTATTTATTTTTCTTCTTTTCCCGGAGAACCCCTTTAAAGGGGTTTTGCCACGAGTGAGGAACATGCCAATCAATGGCAGTGTCGACTGGTGAGCTGGCCGCTCTTGCACTGTCACTCTCCATTCTATTCTATAGGATTTCCGAGTACAGCCGAGCGGTGCATTCGGCTCTGCTCAGAACTCAATTGAGAGTGACTGCGCAAGTGCAACTGACTCTCCATTCTGTATGGAAAAGTTTTTGGGGGCCTGTTCCCGAGATAGGTGTGCAAAGCCATCAACACCTTACTAGCTTAATATACTGGGAAACCGCAAAAAAATTCCAAGTGGGACAAAATTTTGAAAAAAAACGTATTTTTGCCATGTTTCTTGGGTGATTTTGCTTTTTTACGGCGTTTAATCTTCGGGAAATATAATGTTTTTTTCTGTATTCTACAGGTTGTTACGCATCCGGCAATACCAAACATGTAGGGTTTTCCGTTATTTTTTTGGTGCCGTAAAAAAAAGCCAAACCCTTTTCTATTTTTTTTTTTACATTTGCGCCGCGGCGCCAGTTTGTGCGGCCAATAACCTTTTTGTACTAACACCTACGGGACGTCAGTGGAGGGTGCAATTTTTTTTTTCGGCTGAAGTGCACTTTTTATCGCTAGTAGTTTTTGAATGCATGTGACTTTTTTGATCATTTTTATTCCATTTTTTGAGTGACGTAAAAAAGACCAAAAAAAAACCAATTTTGGCGTTTGGAATTTTTTTCCCTTTTACGGTGTGCAGCGTACGGGATAAATGATGTTATATTTTTTTTAGATCTGGACTTTTTCGGACGTTGGTGATACCAAATAATGTAACTTTTTTATTATTTTTAAGATTTTATTTGTAAAATGGGGAAAGGGGGGTGATTTGAACTTTTAATACTTTTTTTTTTTGTACTTTAAAACTTTTTTTTTTTCTTTTACTGTAACATTTAGTCCCCCTATGGTGATTGACCACTAGGGGCGCGATGGTTAATACAACCTAATGCATTGCATAGGGAATGCATTAGGGTGTACAAAGATTGGCGGTTTCCCCACTTCCTGTCTGCGGACGGAAGTGGGGCAAACCGGCCAGGGGAAGTGACGGGAGCCTTCACAAGGCTCCCCACCACCATGCCCGGTCGTCGGATCGGCGATGACCGTACCGATCGGTGCGCGGCACCGATCGGCGTTCATTCAGACGCTGCGGCCATCTTTGCCACAGTGTTTGATGGGTAAAACCCGCGCCCGCGGGCGGAGCCCCACCTGCCGGCGTTCCTGAAATGCCGGGTTTTTAGCGGCGATTTGCCGCTAACACCCGGCGGCTGTGCGGGGGGGTCACGGAGCGAATCCCCTGCAAAGCCCCTTAATCGGCCCTGGACGTACTCATACGCCCAGGGTCGTGAAGGGGTTACATTGTTTATTATAATATATGTTCTGTTTATTGCACTAGCATGTACACTGTGGAAAGGGTTAACGCATAGCCAGTTAATTAGTGGCGTAACTAGAGAATCCTGGCCCCATAGCAAACTTTTGGAACCCCCCCTGCCAGCCCCTCCTCGACCACAAACATTTACCCGGACCTCTTAGTGATGGTCATGCAGTTACAAGATAATACAAGGAGCAAATACCTCACCACATCATCATACTGCTACGAAACAAATGCCACTATACCAAGACCAACATTACCAATTACGCTACTACATAAGGACCTGAAAATACAGCCAGAACACAACCAAATGACTACCACATAGTGCCTGAATAATACCCCTATACTATTACTGAATAAAGATCAGTATACAAAGACTGATATTACTGCCATACAGTGACCATATAGTGGTAAATACCAGTGTACACAGGCTCTGTAGACTGTATATTAGCTCTATACTGTGACCATATAGTGGTAGATACTAGTGTACATGGTCAGCAAACTTTTATATTACCACCATACAGTTTCATAGTTTCAGAGTCTGTATGGCCGAAAAAAGACCAGACAACCATCCTCTTCAGCCTGTAGTGCTAATGTTTTGATCCAGCGGAAGGAAAAAAACCCCAATAGGTAGAAAGCCAATTGTCCTCATTTTAGGGAAAAATTCCTTCCCGACTCCAATCTGGCAATCGGGAAAATCCCTGGATCAACGACCCTTCTCCAGAATCCTAGACACTATAACTTGTTATATTATTACGCTCCAGAAATGCATCCAAACCCTTTGAACTCTGTTATTTAATTTACCATGACAAATTTCCTCTGGCAGAGAATTCCACAGTCTCACTGCTCTCACAGTAAAGCATCCCTTTCGATGTTTAGGTAGAAACATTCGTTCCTCAAGACGTAGAGGACGCCCCCTTGTTCTAGACACAGCCCTGTACCTTTGTACCTGTTCAAGCTCTACAATGTCTCTTCTGTGCACTGGTGCCCAAAACTGTACACAATATTCCATGTGTGGTCTAACCAGTGACTTTTATAATGGGAGAATAATGTTCTCATCATGTGCATCCATGCCCCTTTTAATGCACCCCATGATCCTATTTGCCTTGGCAGCTGCTGTCTGACACTGGCTGCTACAATTAAGTTTTCTGTCCACCAGGATTCCCAATTCCTTCTCCATGTCACTTTACCACGCCTTTTTCCATTTAATATGTAATCATGTAATGGATTTTTCCTCCCCATGTGCATAACCTTGCATTTGTCTGTATTAAGCCTCATCTGCCATTTCTCTGCCCAAGCCTCCAACTTATCCAATCCCTTTGTAAATAACACATAATCCTCTATTGTGTTGATTACTTTACAGAGCTTAGTATCGTCTGCAAAGATCGATATTCTACTGTGCAATCCACAGTGATCACATAATGATAGATAAGTGTACACAGGCTCTGCAGACTATATATTTCCCCCATACAATGATCACATAGTGGTAGATACCAGTGTACACAGGCTCTGAAGACATTAGTGATCACAGTGCAGTTACATCTTGTGACCCACAAGTGACTTTTCTCTGACAAGTCATTCACTTTGCCTCTTCTTCTCCATTCAGTTGACTTCTGACCACCACTCATCCCTGCAGGTTTGGACACAAATATCTTAGAATCTTCACTTTTCCAGCACCTCCCTCATTGTCACCCTCCTCTGTACAAACATCCCATGGGTGGGAGAATGGGTACAGGCCATAGATTAAAGGGACAGTCTCTTCGACGGATGGGGAGGAACAGAGGTCTATTCCCTTAGAGATTGTGCTACAGCTATAACCTGTACTCCTCCGATTCATATCCATTTCCCAGCGCATACTGTGCGCCCAGAGAAATAAGTGACATTGTAAGCCAAGTACCAGGGTAGGCTCCCCAGAATACAGCGAAGTCACAAATGAGGAAAGCGACTCCAACACCAGTTCAACCAAATTTGTACTTTACTGCGCTTTGTGAAAAAGTGTACTTGACAATCCCCAAAACACACACTCAAGAGTGTGAGCAAGGTCCCTGTGCTAAAATGTGCACCGCCGTAAGTATGTTCTCAGGATACTTTTACGTACTAACAAACTCAGAAAGGCCGGCCGTTATTTACCTATGAATACCATATACAATAGATACAATTGTTTCTGATGCAGTTCAAGGGCGTGCTCATGGTGTGGCACAACATCTTACAACTTTAATAGTTATACCCACTACTCCCAAAACATAGATACTAATCAAAGCGTAACAGGTGAACGTGTTTCAGAATTAACAGCACCGATGTCAAGTGATCTTCAATGTCCCAATCAGGAACTGTTCCTGAATAGTTGCTTATGGCCTGACACTGACTCTGGCCCTAACTAAACTAACTACAGGCCTGGTAATAGTTTGAAGTAGGCTGGTGTGCATGCTACTGACCCGGGTCTACCTTGGAGATGCACAGAGTCAAGAGCTTCTGCATGAGGGTTCCCCTCTGGCTGAGTGATTAATGAATAGCTGGTGAACTTCCATGATGTCTTGGACCAAAAAGTGGTTGTTTGTTAATTGGGTCAATCTGATTTGTTAATTCCCTTAGGAAGGGATCTACTAACACATATAATGCTGCTGAAATTGAAACACAGTGCCATACCTCTATACCTCTGATGACACCACAGTCAGTGGGGAAACATGTAAGGGAAGTGTAGGACAAATTATTTTTGCTGCTGAGCTCTCTTTCCTGTTATGAGTGACCTAACTGCAGTAGTTCACTTATTCCTTACTACCAATTGTAGCATTTAGAGACAATTACTAGATATGCCCCAGTGATTGTTTTTTAAAGCCCATCTGGGCTAAAGATTAGCAATGTCCAGCAGGTTTTGAAACTGAAGCTACTATACCGGTATTTTGCGCATTTTTTCCACTTTGGTTTTCATATTTGTAAATTGAGGGATTAGAGAATTGGTAACTTTTAATTAATTTTTTTTTGGTTCTGTACTTTCTGCTCTTTTTAAGTGTATCAATGAAAAGTTCTTAAGTTTTAATTTGCAAAAATTAGTCTTTGATGGTTTATTAGGGGTTCAAGTTTGCCTACAGCAAAAACAGTTTCAAGGGATAATAATAAAGTGCCCAAGGCAGAACTCTGGAAGTCCCAATCGTTTCATCGCTGAAATTCTGCTGGCAAGCACGGAATTTCAAGGAGGAAATGGGCACTATCTCTTACCCTTAGACCGTTTTGATAAAGGAGGCCCAATGGTCTTGTAACTGAGAGAGGCTACTCAACCTCTGGGCCATATAGCAACTGCAATGGCTGCTATAACTATAGTTAAACCCATACCTTGGCCAAAATAATACTGTAGTAAAAGTAATTATCTTTAACCACTTATTTCCATTAAATATTATTTGAAATCATTTGAATGTACACTACCGTTCAAAAGTTTGGGGTCACCAGACAATTTTGTGTTTTCCCTGAAAACTCATACTTTTATTTATCAAATGAATTACAAAATGAATAGAAATATCGTCCAGACATTGACAAGGTTAGAAATAATGATTTTTAATTGAAATAATAATTTTCTACTTCAAACTTTGTTTTCCCGTCAAAGAATTCTCCTTTGCAGCAATTCCAGCATTGCAGACCTTTGGTTTCTTACTGTGAATTTGCTGAGGTAATATGGAAAAATTTTCATCCCATGCTTCCAGAAGCCCCCCACAAGTTGGATTGGCTTGATGGGCATTTTTTTGCGCACCAAAAAGTTCAAGCTGCTCCCCCAACAGCTCAATGGGGTTTGAGATCTGGTGACTGCGCTGGGCCCCTCCATTACAGATAGAAAACCACTGCCTGCTTTTTCCCCTAAATAGTTTCTTCCCATAATTTGGAGGTGGCTTTGGGGGTCATTGTCCTGTTGCGGGAAATGAAATTGGCTCCAATCAAGCATTGTCCACAGGGTATGGCATGGGCGTTGCAAAATGGAGTAAATTAGCCTTTCTTATTCAAAATCCCTTTTACCTTGTACAAAATCTCCCACTTTAACCAGCAACCCAAAACAACCCCAGACCATCACATTACCTCCACCATGCTTGACAGATGGCGTCAGACACTCTTTCCACCTTTTTTTTCAGTGGTTCTGCGTCTCCACAAATGTTTTCGTGTGATCAAGCACCTCAAACTTCGATTCGTCTGTCTATTAACACTTTTTTTTTCCCAAACTTCCTCTGTCCAATGTCTGTGTTTCTTTAGCCCATAAATTAATCTTTTGTTTTATTAGCCAGTCTCAATATGGCTTTTCTTTGCCACTCTGCCCTGAAGGCCAGCATCCCGAGTCGCCTCTTCACTGTAGCCCTTAAAACCCCCTGGCAGGGAAATATTTAAATAAAGCTGCCATTGAGGACCTGTGAGGTGTTGATTTCTCAAACTAGAGACTCTAATGTACTTGTCCCTTTTTGCTCAGTTGTGCAGCGGGCCTCCCACTTCTCTTTTTTACTCTGTGTAGATCCTGTTTGTGCACTTTCTCTGAAGGGAGTAGTAAAACATCGTTTTAGGGAAAAACTTCAGTTTCTTAGCAATTTCTCGCATGGAATAGCCTTCATCTCTCAGCACAAGAATAGTCGCGTTTCACATGTAGATATTGCATTCATTTAATGTTAGCTTCATTGAAAAAAACTGTGCTTTTCTTTCAAAAATAAGGAAATTTCTAAGTGACCCCTAACTTTTGAGCTGTAGTGTATATTTAAAAAAAAAAAAAAAATTACATTTATGTCACTATATCATCTATGGAGAACTTTCTTTCCATCTGAGATGGAAATCATTGATGCAACATGTCAAGTATAACACAAAACATAATGTATGTAAATCATAAGCTTTCTATGGCCCAAGCACATTTACAGTAAATAATTCCGGCCTCTCTGGCATCTAATGTAATGTGCAGATTGGTTTGATCAGAATGTGGTGGTAACATTGTAGATGTGTCTCCGCTATGTACTGATATTATTGTCTAACATATAATTTAGATACGAGGGAAGATTTATAACATATCTCTCTTTTAACCTCAGGTCCTGCAGCTGCCTCTCCATTATACGCATTTAACTGTACACAGAGAGAACATTTTCTCTGTCAAGTGAGATAATTAATAAGAGCGTCAATGCATATTACATCAAAACATGATCTGACCTAAGTCACTGCTATTCTTTTCATACAACTTACTGGGTTGGAGTAAATTATCCCAGTAAAAAATACATTATGCTTTCAAATGCTATTTTTTTCATCTACGGAATGATGCATATTTTTCTTTTTTTAGTTAAATGTTACCTTTTCTTTGTGTTGTGAGAACTGAGTGATAAAGCGGTAATTTGTGATGTTGGACATAAGAAGGATTTCTCACTATGCAGTTTCACAGAACCATAGCCAGCTTCAGACTCCCATTTCTTGGACAGGCTGTGGGTAGATCTCTAGCAATGAATGGCATATAAACTCTGCTATCCCTGACTGATCCTGTTACAGTGAGATGACTGCAGGAGATGTATAAAGTGTGTCAACAAAAGGCTACAGAGCGCTAAAGAGTGAAAGCTTTTCAATTAGTTAGGTAAACAAACACCATTGCTAGAGATGAGACTCTACAGGGTGTGACTCACCTTGGATCACCATGGACTGATTTATGGCAGCTTGAAGATAAGAGATAAGAAAGAGCAGGAAGAAGTGGGGAAAGATGGTCGGTAACTAGAGAAACTTGTGTACTCTAGCAATAGATAAAATCTTTTTTATCTCCTGACCAAAGCAAAATAAAAAATAGCAATGTATTTGGTAATAGTTTTCATTTACATTTCCCTATGTGTAAAAGCTAATCATGTTACTGAGAAAGCCCCTTTACCCCCTTCCTGACATTTGATGTACCCATACGTCCTAGCGGAAACGGACTTCATGCAAATGGATGTACAGGTACCGTATATACTCGAGTATAAGCCAAGTTTTTCAGCACAAAAAATGTGCTGAAAAATCCTCCCTCGGCTTATACTCGAGTCAAATGTCGGCGCTCGGGCGCTGCGATGGCCCGTGCGCGACAGGGACGCTTCAGCTATATGCGACTCCTCAGGGAGCGCATATAACTGAATGCCGAGTACCGCCGACAGCGTCCGGGCACTGCGGTGGCCCAGACGCTGTCAGCGATCTCCTCACCTGGATGCAACTCCTCCGGAGCGCATATAGGTGAAGAGATACCACTGCGGGCAAAGCGGCGCGTCCCTGCTCACATAACTCGCGGCTGCCAGACTCTGTGCGAGAAGGTGGAGGAGAGCGCGCCCGGGAGACGGATCAGCGGGGATCGAGGTAAGTGGTTTTTTTTTGTTTTAAAATCCTACCTACACCTGCCTATAGCCTGTCTAGGGGGACCTATACCTGCCTATATCCTGCCTATGAGGACCTATACCTGCCTATAACCTGCCTATGGGGGCAATTACCTGCCTATAGCCTGCCTAGGGGGACCTATATCTGCCTATACCAGCCTATAACCAGCCTATAACGACCTATACCTTCCTATACCCTGCCTAGGGGGACCTATACCTGCCTATACCAGCCTATGGGGGACATTAAACTGCCTATACCAGCATATAACATGCCTAAGGGGGACATAAAACTGCCTATACCAGCCTATATCAGCCTTTGGGGACATTAAACTGCCTATGGGGGACATTGAACTGCCTATACCAGCCTATATCTGCCTATGGGGGACATTAAACTGCCTATACCAGCCTATATCTGCCTATGGGGGACATTAAACTGCCTATAACCTGCCTATATCTGCCTATGGGGGACATTAAACTGCCTATACCTCCTATACTGCCTATGGGGACATAAACTCCTATACCTGCCTATATCTGCCTATGGGGGACATTAAACTGCCTATGTAATTTTATTGGTATCTATTTTTATTTTTAAAATTCACCAGTAGCCGCTGCTTTTTCCACCCTAGGCTTATACTCGAGTAAATAAGCTTTCCTGTTTTTTGTGGCAAAAGTAGGTGCCTCGGCTTATACTCGGGTCGGCTTATACTCGAGTATATACGGTACATTCTGGACATCATAATGGCTCAAAAGCAGGGCCAGTAGACCACAGCATGGAACCAGCTGTATATTTTGGTTGGCCCCATGCTGTGTTGCCCACGACTTGAGTGCACTCCAAAAATGGACGATTAATCCTTTAGCTGCCAGAGCTCCTTCTGTCTCCATTGATGCTGTGAAAATAAAAAACTGCCAGGATTGCTTTATTTTGTTCAAACGAACTCTTCTCACAAAAAAACAAACCCTTATTTAGATAGTTATACAGAAAAAAAAAATTATAACTATCAGGCTATGACGACATAAAAATGCAATTTTTTATAAACGCTTTTCTATTGTGTGAAAGTAATAAAACATAGAAAACTATATAAAATTTATATCATTGTAATTGTACTGACTGCATAGTAAAGTTATCCTGTTACATATACCGCACAGTGACTGCTGTAAAAATGAAGCCCAAAAAACAATGGCAAAACTGCATTTATTTCCCCTCATTTTTATGGCCCAATGCTAAAAAAAACTATGAAACACCTGTGCACCCAAATGAAAATGAGACCTCAGAATCCGGTAGATGCTCCACCTATCCTGAGACATGTGGTTGAGCTAAATACCGCACTAGGGCTACATATGGGATGTCTCTAAAAATGGCAGAGTTGGGGAAGTCAATGTTGAGTTGTATTTTCCTGGTCACATCTACCATGTTCCAGTGAATAATGGATAAAAACTGTAAATCTGCAAAAAAAAGTGGAATTTTGAAATTTCACCTCCACGTTAAATTCTGTGAAACTCCTAATGTTTTTAATAAACTTCCTAAATGCTGTTTTGAATACTTTAAGTGGTGTAGTTTCATAGATGGAGTCATTTATGGGGGTGTCTACAGGCCTCTCAAAGCAACATCAGACTGGACTGGTTCGTAAATAAATCTTTGTTGCAAATTTTCTAGGCCTCCTAACCACTTAAAAAGAAAATACAAAAGACATTTAAAAATTATACCAACCTACAGTAAACATATGGTAGATGTTAGTTATGAACTATATTGTATGGAATAACTGTCTTAATGAAAGAAGTTTTGACTTGAAAATTGGCAATTTTTTCCCAAATTTTAAATGTTTAATTCTTGATATGTTTCACAAAAAAAAAAGGAAATTGCATGCCAATAAAATTTCTTCAAACTTAAAAACACAATGTGTCACGATAACACAACTCTGGATCCTCATTCTAACAAAATGATGCCGACAACAATGCTGGTGACATTCAGGAGAGCACTATGCACCAGCACTAGCCACAGACGAACCTTTGGTGGTGGTTGTGTTACAGTGTGGACAGGTGTGTCCAGTCAATACAGAACTGCCCTTCACTTTGTGAATGGTACAATGACCAGTGGTCCTCAATGCAGTTCAGTGATGAAAGTCAATTCACTCTTAACAGAAATGGTACAATGACAATGACCACTGGTCCTTTGGCCAGCTTAAAAGCTCCCTGGCCCATGGAAGATGATTTCTGTGCATGGTGGTTTGGTCAGGTCGCTTAGCACGCAGACCCTGCTGATGTAAATGGTTCTGAATGCATTGACATGACATTGGGTGCTACTCACCTCCCTTAAACATGCATGGAGTTGTGCAGCATTCATCATCTGGTTCCACAGGGCATTATTTACAATGAAGTGGTCATCAGTGTGTGATGGAGCCAAAGGACGTCCACATCTTTGCCTTTCTGTGACTTTTCCCCGTTCTCGTATCTCTGTGCCAAAAAAAAACCTGCTGATGACATCTGTGATACTCTAATTCCCAGGGGGAAACTTCCGTCTGAAGGCTTTTTGGGCTTGAAGCTTCGCAATGGCGAGGCCCTGTTACCCAACTGTAATTTTGTTGCTTTGGTGTTTTGTTTGAAAAGGGAAACTGTTTAAATCCCAAACAAATTGTCCCCAAAATTTTATGGTGAAGGGACAAAAAACCTTTGTAATTTTCCCAAAAAAACTCCCCCTTTTTCGAGTTAAACCCCTTGTTGCAAAAAGCACAAAAAAAATTTTGGTTTTAAATGGGTTTAAATTTCCATTTATAACTTTTTAATTGCGTGAATGTGGGGGATGGGGCCACTTTGCCCTTACATTTTACTAAAAACGGTGGGTTTATAAAACAAGGGGGGAAGGAAAAACTTGTTTCGGGGCCCAAGTTTTTTTAAATTGTCAAAATTTCTACCTATCTGATCATAAAAAAGAAAAATGTAAATCTCCCTTTTCCTTATGGGCACCCCCGTCCTTTTTCTTTTAAAATTTTTTGCCCATTTTCAAAATTGGTATTAAAAAAGGCCCAAAGTTTTTAAGGTAAAAAAAAAACCCTCTAGTTACAGTCTTTATTTTCCATTTCATTCTGTCAATAGCTCTGGTCTTATTTTAATAGTAGCTGGCATATGACCCTTGCCCCCAGTGGCCCCCAGGGGGTCACAGGGCCGATACTATTGCCATCATAACTCCTATCACAGAGAGGGGGGATACCAAAGTGATCACAAAAAACCACGGGGTTTAACCGCCGCCCTAAAAATTCTTTGGGGGATCGGGGGCGATGATGGTTTTTTTTAAAAATTTAAATGGTCTAAAATTTGGGTTCTAAAAAGGGACCATATCCAGTTTTTCTGGAAAATATCTAAAATGTAAGGCATCATCATTTTACAGCAGTTTACTCCTAAATTTTTTTAAAATGTGGATCAATAGGGCCTAATGTTTTCTTT
Source organism: Phyllomedusa bahiana (assembly GCA_025379985.1). Lineage (NCBI taxonomy): Eukaryota > Metazoa > Chordata > Amphibia > Anura > Hylidae > Phyllomedusa > Phyllomedusa bahiana. The sequence goes on from JAODAL010011948.1 coordinate 78,780, forward strand.
TTAAAAAAATTTAAATTTAAAAAAGGATTTTTTTTTTAAATTTATAATGTTTCTTGGCCCTTCAACCCAAAGACCCCGGAACTAAAGGGAGGGGGAAAGAGTTTTCCCAACAGCATTGAAATTAGGAAATTTAAATTTTCACCGACCTCACACCCCCTCTACCCCACCCCCAAAAAAAATGGCACCACTACCCGAAAGCACACCCATATCATCATGCCGCCTACATTGGGACACCCCTTTGGGGAATTTTTCTAGCAGCCTACAAGAAAATTCCACGACTTCCTGCTTTCATAATGTTTTTTAAACTATTTGAAAACCCTAAGAAACACACAAAAAATTAAAATAAAAAGCTTTCAACCCAGGGATCCAGAGAATGTGCCCTTGGTTCCCGGGGACAGGGCTTTCAAAAACCAAAGGGCCTCAACGCTTGTACCTTTGGGAACTTCCGGGTGTGCCCAATTGGTAAAGGGCCCCAAAAAGGAATAAGATTTATTAAATTTTGTTTTTTTTAAAAACCGGGTTTTCACAGGATAGAAACTCCAGCACCACTCCCACAACTGGTCCATTCCCGGATTGAAAAAAACCCGGGGGGAAAAAAGTAACCCCCCCCGGGGTTTCTTAAACAGAAAAAGACCAAAATTCGGGAAAGAAATCTAAATTTCGCCCAAAATGTCCGTCACACAAACTACGGGTTTTTTTAAAATTAGTGTTAAACCTGAAAACCAAAAATGCAAACGACCAACTGCTCCGGGTTTGAAAAGATCAGTTCTCCCAAAGGGTGTTGCAAAAACCCCAAACTGAAAAAAAATTTTTAAAAAGTGTTTTTTACCCTTTTCCCCCCCTTTGAAGGACAGGGGATTTGTTAAGGGCTGTGGACCACGGTTTTGGGTTTTAAAAATTTGTCCCTTATTGATTTTTTGGGCTCATAAAGATGTTTGGGGTTTTAGATCTCTTGATTTTAATTTGGCCTAAAGGGTGATAAAATTTAAGCCCCAAATTTGTTACACCCGGCAACTACTTTTTTTAAGTTTTAAAAAGCGCACCAAGGGAAACGAAATCCCTTTTTAAATTAGTCTTTAAATGCTTGATTTAAATGAATCTGTAATGTCTCCTTTCTTGTCTGCTACAACCAATGTCATTTTTCCATTGGGCCAATTTTTTTTTCCCAAAGGGTTTAAATTTATGCTGAATGTTTATATGATTGTACATTGAGGAAAATTTGGTCCTTTTAAAACTTTTTGATTTGATGGATTTGAACAGCTTCTATGAGGCAATTAGACTGGACCTGCGTAAAGCTGTAGATGTTGTCCAGACTTCTCAAAGGTATTTGATTGTGCGCCACATAAAAAAAAGGGGCAAACTTTGACAAGATGGGACGGGGGGAAAAGTATGTAACTGTTCAAAATTTGGTTTGGGGACAGGGGTAAGTCATAGTGCCGGTAAGGGTTTTTGTAGGGGGACGGGCAATACATACCCGGGAGTGTTGTGGCAAATTTGCACAACCCCCGGGGTTACAGTGCGGAGGGCCCCCCCCCATCCCATGGGGGTTTTAAACCGTTTAGACGCCGCGGCCTCTTTCCGAAATAAGGGAAAAAACGGTCCCCGGCAGTTCTCACTGCAATCTGAGCCCCTGCAGCAAAATCGTGGAATTCCGATTGGTGAACTCTTTTTAAACCCTTTGTAAGGCTTCCGTGCTGCCTTTTTTCGTTTCCCCCCCTTCCGGCCCCGGGAAAAGGAATGGGGAAAGCCCCATCTTTGTACACTTAGGCATGTCTATACAATGCTTTGGGTTGTAAAAACGTTGCGTATCCTAGGGGTAAAGCACCATAAGGACTCAAAGTAAAACCCTTTTTTTTTTTTAACTTTTTTCCCCCAATTTTTTGCCATTTCCGGTTTTTTTTCTAAGTAACATAATGACACCCTAGAAAGTAATTTGCCTGCAAAATAAAGCCCAATATGCCATTTAAAGGGAAAAATAAAAAAAGTTAGGGCCGGGGGAAAATTTTAGGAGGAAAAAATTAGAGCCATTTTATTATGACCGTCTAGAGGTTTTACGGGGAAAAATTGAAATCTTGATAGAAAAACTCTGTAAGGTTTGAACACAGGGAATAATAAAATTTTAGGGGGTTTAAAAAAACCTTAAAATGAAAAATTAATTTTGGCCCCCCAGGGTTTTTTATTATTTAAAAAAAAAATTTAATTTTTAAAAATGTAATTTAAACCCCCCCAAAACCTTTTTAAAAACCCAAATTTTTTTCCTTTTCCCGGCCTTCGAACCCTAAAAAAAAGGGTTTTAAAAATTTAAAAGTTTAAAATGAAAATTCCCCCCGGGGGCCCTTTAAGGGTTTTGCTCGTTTTCAAAGGGTAAAAGAAGGACCTTTTACCACAGGTTTTGGAGGACCATCCAGTAGTTAATATTAGGGGTTTGGAACACCAAGATAAAACTTCTTGGGGAAATTGGCGGGTTAAAAAAGGACACTTTTGGGCTTTTAAACCAAAAAAATTAAAAACCCATAAAGGGTTCTTTTTACACCTGGCCTATAACCCCCAGGACAAGCTGGGGCGGCTCACAGTCAATTTTGGGGACCCAAGTGGCCCCAACTGTCTGTGTTTTAAACCATGACCGGGCACACTGGTGCTGTGCAGATCATGCCTGTGTCAAAGTGACACAATTAGAATTTTTTAGCATATAAATATGCAATCATTACTAATTGTAAAAAAATAATTAAAAATGTAAAACATTCTCCCCCATGGGGGGTAAACAAATAAAAAAACTAAAAAGTGTAAGAAAAAAAGAAAAAAAAATAAAAAAATAAAAAAAAATTTAAATAAAAAATAATTGTGATAAATTCACAACAAAAAAACCTACACATTTAGGTACCACCACAAAAAACCTGTAGAATTATTTTAACAAGTTTTTAAGTTGAAATGGGAATGGTGTAAAAAAATATTTAAAAAAAAAAAAAAAAATGTTTACAAAAATTATTTTTTAAGTGAACTAAACTATTTCCCCCATAAGTATACTTGTTCGAATAAAACGAGGCCTCATCCCCTCTCATTGAAAAATAAAAAATGCAAAAGGGAAAAACAAAAAAATGTTCCGGTCATTAACTACTTTTCAGGCGTTCGGCTTAAGGGGTTAAACAAGTTCGAATTTAGATCCCTTTCCCGAAAAATATAATATCACAGGTAATGAGCCTTTGAGTTTCTAAATAGGACGTTGATCCAAGGGTTATTGTGATTGCCATATTTAGAGTAGAAAAATATTTTTTCCTCTTGTATGAGACAATCTTCTTAACTAGTCAATGGGGGAGTTTACAAATGTAATAGTAATGGTACTTGCACTTATCTGCCTAGCTAATTTGGGGAGCAACATACCTAATTTGGGTCTATCCACCTACAAAAATGGGGGAGGGGTTTCACTGATTTGATTGCCTAATTTGGGGGACTACCTACTATGTGGGGGTACATCTACCTACTATATTGGAGGAACAGAAGACTACAGAAGTTCACATTTGGAGGCACAAACTACCATATAACCATCTGCAGGAACTCTTACTGTTGAGGGTAGTATTACTGTATGGAACACCAAGGGGGTCATTATTAACACTACAGATGGGGATTTTGTACACACATGGGAAAAAAGGGAGAGAAAGGGCTGGGGAAAAATTTAGGGGTCGGGGAAGTTTTTTTTAAAAAATTTTAAAAGAGAAGAGGGATGACCGGAAAAAAGTCCTCATGGGTGATCTGTACTGGGCAGGGGTTTTGTTAAACAATCCCATAAAAATTACCTTTGACCCCTGGAAAGTAAAACCCCTTTTAAAAAATACCCGTAGCCGCTTCGTGCAATGGTTTCTACCCCTATGGTCCTTGTTTTGGGGGTTTAATTTTTGACCTAGTATAAAGATTTTGGATGGGCGAATTTTATTCTTAAAGACTTGGACTTTGTTTTAATTTTGAAAATTTAAAGGAAAAATTCGGTTGATTTTGTGGGGGGATTGGAATTGAAATTTAGTGTTTTTGTCCAGTTTTGGGTGCATTTTTACATTTTAAAAGCTTTCTGGGCAGTTCTGGGGCACTTGAATATCCAAGGGTTTTCTAAGCCCGTTTTTGCCCGTTATAATTTTTGTAAAAAAACAGCGTTTTACAAGCCACATACCAGTTTTAATTTTTTTCTTTCTCATTTCTTTTGCCAATTTTTATCCAAGGGTTAATTAAGCTGTTTTTCGCTTTTGTAGTCAGTAAAAGAAACATGTTTTTTTTCAACCCAAAGGGAAAAAATTTTTCCTGGTGAAATTCCCCGTAGCAAAAAATTTTTATCCAAAAGGGTTTAAATTTAAAAATGTTTCTTTCTTTTTTTGTCTTAAAATACACCCGGTTTTAACACACCACATAAGAGTTAAATTTTTTACTTTAAATTTATTTTTTAAAACCCGTTTGGGCTTTTAAATTCAAATATAATGTGGTTTTTTTAAAAGGCCCCTACAAGTAATTTTTTTCCCGGCATTTGTGGACCCCAAAATTATATCCAAGGGGTTCCCCAAAGTTGTTGGGGTGTGTTCATTTGGAGTCAAATACAGGGTGTTTTTATATATACAAAATTTTTTCATTAAACGAGTCTGAAAAATTTTTTAACAAAGTTGTCGACAGAGAGGGACAGGTCTTCACAGCAGGCAGTGGCACAACTTTCCCGGGAGCAGGAACAGGTCAAAAGCACAGTGGGGGGATGTCGCAGCGGGGGGGGTACTCGGTGGGGCCCAAACCTGGTGTCTGTATTGGCCGTGTGTTGATCAGCAAACCCAAAGGGGGTTTTTGATTGGATGAGTAGGTCTAAAATTCACCCAATGACATCTGAAACCCTCCCAAACAGTCGGTGGGTTCTTCAATACAATTCTTATTTGGCATGGCCCAAGAAAGGCACACCCCCTGTCCTCAACCCGCCTCTGTCCCTCCTGGCCCTCAGCCAAAAGAAATGTATGTGGCTGGGCCGGCCACTTCAGAAAGGGGGGGATGAACAAATTTTTGAGGCAGTAGAGACTACTTGGCAACGAAAAAGGGGGGGAATCCCCCGTTTCGTATTGATGTGGAGAGTGGCTTGGGGGGTTTTTTTTGGCAAGCGGTCACCTCTGCATACCAAGACCTTTGAGGAGGACGCAATGACGATCAAACACTCATGAAGTATAAACGTGGTGGTTTGAATCCAGTTTCTGGTTACCCCCAGTTTTTCAAATGCAGCATAGGAATTTGAACTGAAGGGAAGCCCTAACTACAGGGAATTTTTTAGGGTTATTTTGATTCTTTGCCTTTTTGAATGAATTCGTACAAAACTGAAATAAAAAGAAAAAAAAAAGAAGCAAAAGAAAAATGCTGAAAAACTGGCTTTGGATGAACTTCTTCGTAAAAAGGTGTGAATCAAATGTCCAACTTACGAAAAACAAAAAAAACAAATCCTTCTGGGGGCCCCTCCCCTGTTACCGGGGGAACAAATTAATCCACAGATTTCAAGTGGTTTAAGAAAGAAAAATTTGATAAACACATTTTTTTTCAGAAAGATAACACGGTGATAAAGGAAAAAGTTTGTGAACTATTTTTTTAGGTGTTCCAGATTTTGAAAGTTGGAAATTTCCTTTGCGTTTTGTAAGGGAAAAAAAGGCTCCCACAAAACCCCGCTCAAGACATAAAATAAATAATAATAATCTTTAGAGCCTATAAAAAGTTTTCCCCTTCGCCCGTTGATACCTTTAAACCACCCCTCTTGCCTTCGTCCCGTGCCACGAACCCATTGCCCCTGCCCCTACCTTACCGCCTGTCCCCACCCAAGTTTCCCTTTACGATTTTATACCATGCTCACCTCGGCTGCCACCGCAAGCTATTTTCACGTCGGGGGGGGGGTAGCGACCCCTGGGTAGACTCCGCCGCAGAAGTCCATCCCGCTTTCGGGGGGGGCTCGGTGAAACCGGGACCTACTTAGACCCTGCTCCCGGGTGTGGTATTGCCATCGCTTGCGGTGGGTCCCGTGGATCCCTACCACTGTCCGTGAAAACATGAAGCAGGGAATGATGTTATTCATCCGTACCCTGGCGATGATAAATAACGCATGTCCGCATGAAAGGTTGAGCAAACGCAGGTTTTTACGCTAAGATGGCACTGGCCGAATTAAAATTACACGGGGGTTTTGTATCCGTCTGCTTGGATATCAATAAACCAAAATAGCCTTTCTCTTTATAGAGTCGTTTCCAACATTGGGGGTGGAATTCCACTGTTTGGAAATGTCACATATCCCCTATTTTGGGGGAGGCCGGTTCTGTCGCTGCAGCTTAAGGGGGTGTGCTTGGGGGTGAAAAGAATGGCGAAGGGTATGCACATTTTCCGGGCCCCTTTTTAAAATGTCTTGCAGATGGGTTTGAAGCTTAAAACCAGATTGAGCATTTTCCCCCCGGTGTGATTGTTCCCCAGAGGAATACTCCTTTTCCCTTGGACATAAAAAACTTGTTTAGGGCCTTTCCTTTCATCAATTTCCCCCTTTTCTAAATTTCCCCCCTTTAAATATATTTATTCTGTATAAATTTTTCCCCCTGTTCAAAAAAACTTCCCCCCGTTAATATATTTTTTTCCGTTTATAAATTTTCCCCCCTTGTTAATATATTTTTTCCCTGTTTCATCAATTTCCCCCTTTTCATCATTCCTTCTCCCCAATGTACCCGCCCCTTTTTTCTACTTTACCTGACCTGAATCTCCGCCGCCTGCCCGACCTTTGGGCCTTCCTGTGATACGATTTCGTTTACTTTTCTTTTACCTTGTGCCCCTTTGCTCCACCGACGTAGTTGCGCTGGGGGCTAGTTCCCGGGTAGGCTCCCGGCAGAAAGTCCTTCCTGCCTTGCGGCCCGCTCTGGTGAAAACCGGGACCTACTTAAACCCCGATCCCTGGCGTGGCGCTCCCCACTTGCGGGGGTCCAGAGGAGCCACCCCCCGTGTCGTTAAAAATGGCAAAGTGAATGCCAATTTTCCCTGGCCAGCTTTTGAAGGGTGCGGGAGCCCTTACTGGAAAGGGGGGGACTGCAGTACCACCAACTTGGACAGGACACGGTCGCTTTGCATTAGGAATAGCTAGACAAAACTGCGTCTTTGGGAATCGTCTCGGTGAACGAAAATGCTGGCACCAGGTGCCCAGGACAATTATTTTGCAACGGTTTGATGATGTAATGACAGGGAGTTTTTCTTCGGCAGAGGGGGTGAAGCCTTGACTGCCTGAAATGGGAGGCGTGCCACTGTGTGCTGTGCTGTTGGGAAGGATCCCCCCACATCTGAAACACAATGGGACACTGCATGTGTTGTGAGGGCCGTGGTTTCCCCAAAATTGGTCTCTGGTCACGCTTTCTTTCTCCCCACGTTCTTTTAATTTTGTTTTGTTCAACCCACCTCGGTGTCTCGTAAAAAAAAATGGCACCCGCCAGTTGGGGGATTTTACCCCCAAAGCTCGGCACGATGGGGTTTTCCGCCCTGACCCGGTGACCCCCCTTTCCCCCTACTTTCTGGGGCCTGCAAAGTGGGTGGTCTAAAAAAGTGGCCATTTGGCTCCCAACCTCGCACTGCTGCCACCCCCTGACTCCCCGGCCACATCGACTTAGTTCTGCGCCCCTGTGACACCCAAACTGCCGCCCTTATCCAATGATTTTGGGAAAACCCTTGTACACTGTTGGTTGGGTCAGCTGTACATACATGACTTTCAAAACCACCCGTATGCTGAACACCCAACTTTACTCCCGGGCCCCGCATTAACTCTCTACTACCCAAAATCCCCCGATTGTTGGGCGTCCAAACCTCCTTTTCCTCCTTCCCTAAAATTTAATGTAAGAAAACGGAATGCTTCCAGGGCCAACAATGAGGTTTGGGGTAGGCGACCGTTTTAGGGGGGCCCACTTCATCCCAGGGGAAAGGGGTCTCAAGGAGGCATGGGTGGGGAATTTTCCGGCCTTTATGCTTGTTTAACTAGGGCACCTTACCTTTTTCCCGGCCCCTTTCTTTCTTTTCCCCGGTCCCAAGGTGACGGTAATCGATTAGTGTTTGCCTGTCCCGCCCTCCACCTAACGATGTCGTGGACAAAGCCTGACGGCTCGCAACTAACCCCCCATTGCAACTCTCCTATCACTATTTGCCCGTTTTGGGAAAAGCAGCGGGATTCTTCCCCACCTCTTTGCTGCCACGTCCTCAAATAGTTCACCCACTGTAAGTGGCAAAGAGGCCACAGCACTTAGTTCTCTGGCTGTGGGAAGCGAACAGGTCAGAGGTGGGTTGAGGAAAGGGGAGACCCCCTCACCTGCTCCAGGCCATGGCAACAGGGGTTGTGTGTAAAAACCCCACCCCCTTTGGGTGGGGGGTTTTCGATGTATTGGGGGGAAAGTGTATGACCTAGTGTGTGGGAACACATGGCCCGGTAATGACAAGGATGTGTGGCCCCCAGGGTGGCCCGCTGTGATTCCCCTTATGTGCTGCGATCTGTGGCGGGGCCCCCCAAACCTATTCTGTGTTTTTTGCGCTATCATGGATTTTGCCCCCGTTTTTCTTTTCCATGGGCTGCCATGACTTTTTTTAGGCTGATTCTGCTTCAGTTTTTTGGTCGGGTTTTGCCCCCGTAAGTGCCAGGAATTGAAGGGTGAAGCAATTTTAATACGGGGGGGGTATTGCGGTGTCAACTAAAACACAATTGTAAGAAGACCCCCCCAAACTCCCTCTTCATATTTAAGCATGGCACAATGTTTTACAGCACCCCACAGGCTCTCGCAGCCAGGGAAAAAGCTGTTTTTTTTAAAGTGATTCTGCCCGAAAAAAATAATTCGAAAAAATGGATTTTGTCGAAAATTTGGGAAACCCAAAATTTTTTAAAATTCGCCCAATTTTAATAATGTTTATATTAAGTTACAGTATTGGTGGTTTTTTTGGCCGACGACCTCAGCGGCGCAGGATTCTGCCCCCTAGTGGCGTACAGAGGAAAACTGCTACCCCGGGGTTCACCCAAAACCTGGGTTTCGGGGGGGAAGGCAACCATTTTGGGTCAGAACCATAGGTTCTGACATGTGTAACTAGGAGGTGCTATGCGGCTTTTGATGGGTTTGCTTTTCCCGGGGAGGTCACGCGTTGGGTGGGGGCGCCCCACGTTCCGGCCCGGTTCGGTTCCAGGATTTACCAGGCCTATAAAAAGCCTGTCTCTCTAGGTGATCGGGGGGCGTGGTCTGCTACCTGGCAGTGGAGCAGTAGTGGAGCTAGAGAGAGCTCTGGTCCCCCTGGAGGCTTGAGGAAAGCCACAAAGTATACAGTAAGAATACTGTGGTATGTGGTGCTGTGTGGTGGGGCACAGACCCTGAGTAGAGAGGGAATGTTTATGTGAATCTAGTGGCTAGACGGCCGGGGGGTTTTATTTGTGTAATGTTTGCTTTGTATGCTTTTTCGGTGCTAATAAAACTGGCTGAAGCCAGGATAAACTGAAGCCTGTGTTGGAGTGCCAATCCGTTTTAACCAAAGCGGCAATCCGTGAGCTGAATGACCCCTGGGCCGAGCCAAGAAGGCGGCCGAAGGCATGTGAGGTGTCACATGGTATTATTTAGTAATTATATGGCAGTGGTGTGTGGTAATGATGTGGCGGTATTATTTATTTTTAATAACATTGGTCTTGGTACACAGGTTTAGTCACTAACAGTACAGTAATAATATTTTCTTCTTGTAACATGGCACTAATCTCCCGGATAAGCCTGAGCAGGATTGGCTGTCAGGTCCAGACAGATTTTATGGCTAGAGGAGCCTAGGATTTGTTTATACATTGATTTTGCTGTGGAATTTACTTGCTGAAATCCACATCCAATTAAGATTTATGAACTTTATAATTCAATTTATTCTGAATGGTCACCACCATTAAAAAAAAACAAACAAACATCAGAATTGCGTTTCTGTTGGTCCAATTAATTGGAAGCAGAAATGATCAAAAAAGTCATATATACACCAAAATAGTACCAATAAATGTTCAGGTCACCCTACAAAAAAAACAACAACTCTCATACAGCTCTGCTGGAAAACTAAAGAGGTTATAGATCTAAGAAAATGATAAGGCAAAACTAAATTAAAGATTTTTTTATGTTTTATAAGTAGAGTGGGCCGAATTGATTCTAAACGAAGTGGAATTCGTTTAGAATTTCAGGAAAACTTCGGTTCGGACCGAAGTCGAACTTTGGGGTACTTGGGTATTTTAACAAAAGTGTGCTTTTGATTGATAAAATTGGGCGGGAGCACATGGCGCTACATGGGGGCCAAAGCACTTGGGAGGAAGAAGGGCATAGCCTGCATGACATGTGCAGAGATGAAGCCAATCAGGGGACCGGGGGATTCTTGTGACGTCACCGCCATATATAAGACCGAGCGCGCCGTGGGAGCTCACACTCCTCTCACTGTACTGATAGGGAAGGTGCGGGCTGCGGGTGATAGCGCTTTCTGAAGAACTGATTTTTTACAGCGATTTCTGTGGGGGGTTTGTCTCGCTTGTCTCGAGACTGTTCTTTGAATGTTCTATTTCTGATTTTTTGGGGTATTGGATCTGAAATCCAGGGGTGGGGTCCACTGCAGCTGCTTTATAAATTCAATATCCAAGTGGGATCTAAGCCAGTTCCTGTTGTATTCTTTTTAAAGAAAACACCCGGTTTTTACAATAAAAATTTACCACTTCATTTTTGGCTGCTGAATTCTATTGTGCAATTTACATCCAGGGGTTAATTAAGCGTTGTTTTGCGGGTTTGTGCTGACAAAAATAAACCGTCTTTTTCAACGCCAAAATATATATATTTTTTTGGTAGCCTAATTCACAAGCAAAGGCCAAATTTTACAACTGTATTTTTTGTTGTTTTGGGTAGTAGAAACCGAAAATTTGTAACACGCTACTAGTTTGTGCGGCTCAATTCTTTGGCGCAATTTACATCCAGGGGTTAATTAAGCGTTGTTTTGCTGCTGTGCTGACAAAAATAAACCGTCTTATTCAACGCCAAATATATATTTTTTTTTTTGGTAGCCTAATTCACAAGCAAAGGCAAATTACAACTGTATCTCTTGTTGTGTGGCGTAGAAAACACGCAATTGTAACACGCTACTAGTTTGTGCGGCTCAATTCTTTGCCGAAATTAAAAACAGGGGGTAAATAAGCGTTGTTTTTCTTGGTGTGCTGACAAAAATAAACCGTCTTTTTCAACGCCAAATATATATTTTTTTTTTTTGGTAGCCAAATTCACAAGCAAAGGCAAATTACAACTGTATCTCTTGTTGTGTGGCGTAGAAAACACGCAATTGTAACACGCTACTAGTTTGTGCGGCTCAATTCTTTGGCGCAATTTACATCCAGGGGTTAATTAAGCGTTGTTTTGCTGCTGTGCTGACAAAAATAAACCGTCTTTTTCAACGCCAAATTTTATATATATTTTTTTGGTAGCCTTTAATTCACAAGCAAAGGCAAATTAACTGTATCTCTTTTTTGTGTGGCGTAGAAAACAGAAATTGTAACACGCTTAAAAGCTACTAGTTTGTGGTGGCTCAATTCTATTGCGCAATTTACATCCAGGGGTTAATTAAGCGTTGTTTTGCTGCTGTTCTGAAAAAAATAAACCGTCTTTTTCAACACCGAAATATATCCATTTTTCTTGTAGCATAATTCACAAGTGAAGGTTAATTAAGCCTGTTTGTGCTTTTACATTTAGTAAAAAACACACGTGCTTGTAAACGACAATACAAGTAAATTTTTTCATGGCATTTGTGGAGCGCAATTTATATCCAAGGGTTACCCAAGCTTGTTTCTGGGTTATTTGGAGTCAAAAACAGGGTGTATATTTTATCATATACGATAGCTTCATCAAACAGTGTCTGTACATTTTAGAACAAAACATTTATGTCAGACAGGGGATGGTGGCAGGCTCTGCAACTGCGAGTGGCAGTGGCCAAAACATTTTGAAAGGGCCCAGGTCGCAGCACAGAAAGGGGAAACGTCCCCCAGCAGGGGTCCTCGGTTGAGGCCACAACTCCCGCTGTCATCTAGCGGGCCGTGTGTTTGTTCAGCAACCCAAGGGTTCTTGATTGGTTGACTAGGTCATCCTCTTCCTCCAGATGACATCTGACAACCCCAGCCAAAAGGTCGGTGGGAAACCTCAGACACAAACATTTAGTTGGCATGGCCGGGAGGGGGGGTCAGCGGCCCTCATGTCCTCAGCCCGCCTCTGCCCCATCCATTTTCCCTCAGCCAGGGATCTACTATGTGGTTGGGCCTCAGCGCCACTATATAGCGAGGATGAACAATTTGAGGAGGGCAGTCAGCAGCTACGTGGCAGCAAAGGGAAATGGGGCCAATATCCCAGCTTCTTGCAGGTAGGCGGCAAAAGTATAGATGTGGGGAGTGGCATGGGAGGTCATGTGGTGAGAGGTCAGCCTCGGCTTACCAAGACCGGTGATGGGACGTAGTGACGATGAAACCAAATAGATGATGGGGGGTAGCCGACCGCACTTGGAGCCGGGTGAAGCAAGGGCTTCATCATCGTCAGGAGAAGGGAGGGCCGTCAGCTTGCGCGGTCAGGCAGCGGCGCAGCCAGCAAGTGGGTTGTGTGGCCGTTGAGTCAGCAGGGGTGGAGCAGCAGTGTGAGGTCGGGAGCCAAGCGGCCACGGGGGTTTAAGAAAACCGCTTCGCAGGTCCAAGCAGTAAGCGGCACAGGGGTAAAAGGAGGCAGCGGCGGCAGTAGTCACTCAGTGCGGAGCGTTGGCGGTTAAAATCAGCTACTCGGCGGTGTGGCAGTTCTTTGCTAAGACACGGGGGAGCCGAATTATAGGGTATATGTAGAAATCTGTGGGCAGAAAGTGAAGGTGGCCAGGGAGATAACGTTGGCACAACGGCCCTGGGGTCAACACATGCAGCGTCACCATCGGTGGCCTGGGGGGAAACGTGGCTCAGATGTGGTGGTCCATCCTGCCGCTGCAGAAGCAGAAGCGGCCAGTGGCACGCTTTCCATTTCAGCCAGTCAAGGCTCCCCCCCCCCTGCAGAAGGCAGCTGTTTCACTTTGACATCCTCTCCCGGTCCAGATGCTCTGCTCCTCGCTACTCATGCGCCACCCAGCAGTCGTTCAGAGAGGCGTTTTGTAAAGAGCAACAGTATGCGTCCAACCATCCTAAGGTGCAGCAGCTGACCGTGTCCTGTCCAAGTTGTTGGTACTGCAGTCCCTCCCTTTCCAAATGGTGGACTCTGCACCATTTCAGAGAACTAATGGCTTGTGCCGAGCCGAGATGGAGAGTTCCAAGCCGTAATTTCTTTTCCAAAAGGCAAGTACAGCACTTCATAAATATGTAGAACAGAAAGTGGGTCAGCCCTTGAGCTTATCGGTTTGTTCCAAGGTACACGGCCCCAGCCGCGGACGTCTGGAGCTGTAACTTCGGTCAGGGCCATTTACATGTCCTTTACGGCCCACTGGGGTGAATGTGCTTCCTGCCAGGCACACCAACAACTTGGACAGGAGACGCCGCTTTCTCCTCCACGTTGTCAAACTGCTGCTCCTGCGCCAATGTCGCCCTCCTCCCCACCACCACCACACCATTTCAGCCTCCACAAGTACTGCTCCTCATACCACATTTTGTAGGGCACAGCGGTGTCACGCAGTTCTACACCTAGCTTGCCTCGGCGAACGAAGTCACACAGGGGAGGAACTGCTCCGCGTCAATGCAGCAAGAAATCGGATTTTGTGGCTTTCTCCCCCGCCAACTGCAAATCGGAACCATGGTGATCGGACAATGGGAGGAAATGGTGGGCCGCGCTTTCAACCCAGGAGGGGGATGGTTTCCCTGCGCCTGCATGGCGCACGTGTTCAATCTGGTTGTTAAAAAGGTTCGTGAAGTCTTCCACCGATCTTCAGAACATTCTGAAAATGGCCAGGAAACTGTGCATGCACTTTATCCATTCGTACAAAGCCCGGAACACCCTCCTCGAGTTGCAGCGGCAGAACGGCCTCCCCCAACACGCTCTGATATGCGCTGTTTCCAGCACATGTTGGACCGACTGTATGAACAGAGACAGGCCATTAAAGATTTTTTGATGATCCAGGCAGACAGAAGTACTCCCCTGTGTAACTTTGATGTCAGCCAGTGGCAGCTCATGCGTGACACCTGCCGTTTGTTGAGGCCATTCGAGGAGGCCACGTTATTTGTCATGCGCCAGGACTACGGGATGAATAACGTCATTCCATGCATCATGTCCTGGACCTGATGCTGAAAAAACTGTCTGGGCAGGGGACTGGAGATGTGGCGACTACATCTCGTGGCCACATCAGTCCGGTGGGGACTGAAATGGAGGAGGAGGAGGAGGAGGAGGAATTGGAGCAGAAGCAAATTTTCTGGTGAAATGAGTGGATTTTTACCCCGGTGACAAGAGAGGAGGAGCAGGAGCAGCTGGAGGAGGTGGATGGAGATGAGGAAGACGAGGAGATGACTTCCCCAAACACCGTGGCAGTATACAGTGGAAATGGAGGCAGGGAGCCCTCGGAGTCACTTGTGCAGATGTCCCGCAGCATGCTTATTTGCCTGGCTAGTGACAGCCCAATAGTCAGCATCCGGCAGAGGGATTTACTTCGGCTCTCCACCCTATTGGACCCTCGCTACGGTCCAAAATGGGAGCCTTTTTCCAGCTATTGAGAGGGAAGACAAACTCAAATACTATAGGGAAATCCTCCGTTAATCAGTTGGCCGCTGCCCATGTGCGGCATCGTCCCTCCTCTGACAGGTCTGACCGGGGGGTTTTCCCCAGCGCTCACGTACTACTGCCGCGGTGCTGGGGGGAAGGTGGGGGGGGTAGGAGCAAAATACAGCTCCATCAGCAAATAACCTAAGTTGGAGTCACTAATGAGCAGCTTTCCTTCACCCGCCCCAGTGAGGAGGGCAGTCACCACGCAGCAGCAGCAGCAGCAGGACATGGGCTTTCCCTTTAACCAACAGGTTGTGGGCCCACTTGGACAGCACTCTGCCACCCCAGTTAGAAGATCCGCTGGACTTACTGGGCAGCCAAACTGGATGTGTGGCCGCAAACTTGCCGAGTTTTTCAGTGGGAAAAAGCTGTCCTGCCCCGGCAGTTTGTGTGGCATCAGAGCGGGGTGTTCAGTGCGGGGGGGCCATCGTTACCCCAAGGAGAACCCGCTTGGGCACGGGAAATGTTGGATACGACTGACCTTTGTCAAGATGAATCAGGCGTGGATTCGGCCCGGATTTCCACCCCCACCCAAAGCCTTAGGCGTCGTCTTGGGTTCAAACTACCTGCCTCAGCCACTTTCTGATGCCGCCCAACGCCCCGATGCCCCACATCTGCTGATAGTTTTTTCCATCTGCTACCACCGTCTTTACCAGGGACTGGTATTGCCACCCACCCTCAACACTCTGTCATTGTGCCACCCCTATGTGCTCATTTTGCTGCTGCTGTTGCCGTGACATCCACACTGTGTCATTGTGCCACTCTGCGGCCTGGGACAGTTTTGCCACCTCCAGAATGTCATTGTGCCACTCTCTGACCTCATTTCTGTTGCTCTGTCATCACCTCCACTCTCTGTCCCTTGTGCCACTGCCCGACCTCATGCCCTTTCTGCCGCCGTGACCTCCGCTCTCAGTCATTGTGCCCCTCTGTGGCCTAATACTATTTTGCCCCCTGCAGAAAAGTCATTGTGCCACTCTCTGACCTCATGCTGTTGCTCCTGTCATCACCTCCACTCTCTGTCATTGTGCCACTGCCTGACCTCATGCTGCTGCCGCCCTGACCTCCGCTCTCAGTCATTGTGCCGCTCTGTGGCCTAATTCTATTTTGCCACCTGCAGAATGTCATTGTGCCACTCTCTGACCTCATGCTGTTGCTCATGTCATCACCTCCACTCTCTGTCATTGTGCCACTGCCTGACCTCATGCTGCTTCCGCCGTGACCTCCGCTCTCAGTCATTGTGCCGCTCTGTGGCCTAATACTATTTTGCCACCTGCAGAAATGTCATTGTGCCACTCTCTGACCTCATGCTGCTGCTGTGACTCCTGTGTGCCCTCCAACACTGTGTCATTGTGCCACTGTCTGCCCTCCTGCAGCCGCCGTGGCTGCTGCCGTGCCCTCACCACTGGGGCCTCCTCATGCTTTTGCCACCTCCAGAATGTCAGTGTGCCACTGTCTGACCTCCTCCTGCTGCCGCCGTGACCTCCCCACTGTATCATTGTGCCACTCTGTGGCCTAATACTGTTTTGCCACCTCCGAAAGCCAAATTTTGCCACTGTTGACCTTTTACTGCTTTCCGCCGTGACCTCCACACTGTGTGATTGTGCCACTTGTGCCCTAATAATGTTTTTCCGCCTCCATAATGTCATTGTGCCACTGTTGACCTCATTTCTGCTGCGCGTGACCTCCACACTGTATCATTGTGCACTCTTGTGGCCTAATACTGTTTTGCCGCCTCCCTAATGTCATTGTGCCACTGTCTGACCTCATACTGCTGCCGCCGTGACCTCCACACTGTATCATTGTGCCACTCTGTGGCCTAATACTGTTTTGCCGCCTCCATAATGTCATTGTGCCACTGCCTGACCTCATTTCTGCTGCCCCCGTGACCTCCACACTGTATCATTTTGCCACTCTTGTGGCCTAATACTGTTTTGCCGCCCTTTCCAGAATGTCATTGTGCCACTGCCTGACCTCATGCTGCTGTGGCTGCCGCCGTCACCTCCACACTCTATCACTAAGTAGCCACCTGAGCTCTCAGCTTGTTTTTTTCAAGCTTTCGCTAGCATGACTTTATCAGGTACATTCCCGCTTGGGGTTTTTTGGTCAGTTTTGCCCTCTTAAGTGCCCGGGAATTTTTAGTGAAGCGATTCTAAGAGCGGCGGCAAATCATGTGCGTGTCATACTAAAACACAAACATTGTATGAGACCAAACCAAGCGCCTCTGCATATTAAGCATGGCACAACGTTCTACAGCACCCTGGAGGTCTGGGGCAGCCTGGGAAATAGCTGTTTTTTAACGTGATTCGTGCCGAAAGTAATTCGGAAACCCTAACGAATTTTGTCGGAAAATTCGGCGAAGTGACCGAACCGAATGTTTGAGAAATTCGGCCATCTCTATTTATAAGTAATAAAACATAACTAAACTATATAAAGGACGCACAGAGTAAAAGCATGTAATTGATACTGTACGGTAAACTCCAAAAACAATGGCATAATTCATACATGCCAACTCTCCCGTTTTGGGGGGGGGGTCCCGCTATTTGGGGTCCCCTCCTGCCCTCCCCGGGGGGGTTGGCATTCCTCCCCCCGCTGCAGGCGGCGGGGGGTCCTTTAAATTCCGCGGCGCAAGAGTAGCGTGGTGCGCTACTCTTGCGCCGCCGGGGACCGCTCCTCAGGGGGGGTGAAGGGGGGGCCGCAGCGGCCCCCACCCCCCCGGGTCTCACTGTGGGGGGGGGAGGAGGAGGATCGTTCCTCCTCCCTCCTCCCCTGTATGTCCGGCCCCGGGGTGTGTGCACCCACAACAGGTCAGCGGGGGGGGGGGGGGAAAAGTGACGCGCGGTGCGGGGAGTGATGCGCGTCTGCTTCACTTCCCCTGGCACTGAAGAGATGGGCAGGAGCGGGCCGCGCGCAGGACCCTGGTGAGGTAGTGGATTTTTTTTTTTTTATTAGTTTTGGGGGGCTCTCCTGGCTACAGGAGGGAACTCCCTGGCAACAGAGGGGGCTACCTGGAACAGGGGGGGCATACTGGCTAACAGAGGGGGGCACTACCTGGCAAACAGATGGGGGCATCCCTGGCAACAGAAGGGGCCTACCTGGAAACAGATGGGGGCACTACCTGGAAAAAAGGGGATGGGGGCACTACCTGGCAACCAATGGGGAATCTACCTGGCAACAATGGGGGCACTCCTAGCTACAATGGGGACACTACCTGGCTAACAATGGGGGACTCCCTGGTAACAAAGGGGGCACCTCCCTGGAAAACAAAGGGGGGCACCTCCCTGGCTACAAATTTGGCTCTCCCTGGCTACCAGGGGGATTATTTGGGCTACAAGGGGGCATCTCCGGCCTGTAAGGGGCATACCTGATTATGGGGGGCTATACGGTAAAAAGGGCATTACCTGGCTTTTTTCCAAAGCGTTTGCAGTTAGGTGGATGGGTTTGTGGCTTTTTGAAGGGGGTTTGGCTACTGACAAGATGGGCGTGCCCATGCAAATTTTTGCCGCGCCGCGTCGCGCGCCCCCATAAAAATCTCCTGCTTTTTTATTTTCGAAAGTTGCCAACAATGGCATAATTGCATGCTTCTTTCCATTCATCCCATTCATAAAGTTTCCTTTTAATTTTTTTGGGAGGAGGGGCCAAATCTTTAAAAATACTTTGGGATTTATGGGGCCCCTGAATCTCCCTGACGTGACAAAGGTTTTTAGTAGTGATAGTTATTATCGGATACAAAAAAATGATAATTCAGTTTGCCCTAACCTGTGGTTAAAAAAAAACCTCCCTGGATGCCCCTAGTTGGGAGTAGAAGCAAATTTCACCTTACTAGGCTGTGTTTGAGCTCTCAAAGTACATTTCATTACAAAAATTTGGGCTGTTTATTTTTCAAAAATGTTGTGCAGCTGTTTTGTCTTTTCTTTATTTTTATACGCAGTCAAGTCACATTATTATAGTTATTTTATCCGGGTTAGACATAAAAGAAGCAATTTTTTTTTAAGAAAAAGTTTATTAAAGTTTTCAAGAATAATAATTTTGAATGATAAGACTTTAATTGTATCTGGAGTCCAAAATTAGGGTCATGTAGA